>WYDI02005935.1:0-11888 GCA_009867235.2 Psittacus erithacus
GATCCTTGAATATCAACCAACAGTCTTGGGCCCCCCTGCCCTCTAGGGCTATATCCCATGGAACCTTACTAAGCAGGGTCCTGAAGAGGCCAAAGTCTGCTCTCTTGAAGTCCAGGGCAGTGAGCTTGCTGCATGCTCTTCTCACTGTCCTTGTTGATGTCTCACTGTCATCTTGCTGATGAACAATATGTATCTCCATGATTCTAACAGTGCCTTCCCCTACCTGGCAAAATATCTTAGAATATACAAGCGATCAGTAATCGCCAACCTTGACATGAATACTTCCACTCATGCAAACCCATAGGACATCATCCAAAACTGTTTTAGCATGGGAGACATACTACTGTGTTCTACTTTTACGTTGCTGAGTCCTGATTCAATTCAATTTTTAACAGTAGCAGCACAGACCTACAAACTGAGTTCTCTATGTCAGTGTGAAAATGTGCATTTGTATAAATCCACTCACCATAAACAGCAGATGAGAGTGTAGAAAAATTATGTTAAATGTCTGTTTCAACTTCAGAGTCATGGCTACTACAGATGGATGAATAAAAGGAAAATAAATGTTTCAAAGTGGTACTATGGAGAACCAAAACAAAACCCAGCCTGTGTTTACCTAGAACATAGTGGGGCCTGGAAAGCAGCATTTTGTAATGAAAAACATCTTCCTGTCTGCAAAAAATCTGAGGGTAAACTACGGCAATGACTTGGTTTTATGACAGAAACCTTGCCCTATCTGTTCTGACCAAAATACAAATTTCTAAATATATATTAAGCAATAATAAGCCTGAGTATGCAATGCCAATACCTTTATTTTGCATGAACAATGTTTTATTTTGATGGAGTTGTCATTCATCAGCCAAGATGCTGTCGTTTTACTGTACTGGGTGATAATGGCTGTAGGAGTTATCTTACATCGCAGGCAGACAGAACGTAGAGATTATGGAAGTATTAAATATTTCACTTCAAGACTAGAATATGAAACTTTCTGTGGGCAGGGATTTTGCTGTAATGAAAAAGTTCACTAAGTATAAAATAAATTTTACTTCTTTAACATAAGCAGCATTCACACACTGATTACAGCTTTACTGTTACTAGATTCTAAAAAGTGGGGAAAGGAAGAAGAGCTGTACCTGGGGAAAAAAAGGGCCTGTTACTGACCCAAACAAAAGTTCCTACTTCATAGCAATTCTATGAGGGTCACCAAGAAATGTTACAAATTAAAAGCTACAGGCGAATCTTAGGATGAGACTGAACCTCTTTGCTTTCTCATTTGCATTAGAGCAACTGCTGTTAGCTCTAGTGACACAGACTTAATGGAAAATCTGAGCTTCTTTTTATCTGGTTTTGTGTAGTTTTTCTTTAATTTCTTTTCCAGGCCATGCTCTGAACTTTGTATCTATTCATTTGCAACTTCCATTTTAAAGTGCATGCATTAATTGACAACGCTACTGTTTCCATAATTTCATTTCTTGCAGGAAAATATGGGGCAACTACATAAATATTCAATGAGCTTCAGAGTATTACATGCACTGTCAGACTTAAAGCTGTTCAGAAATTTTATATAAGGATTATTACCTTGAGGAAAATATCAAATGGGAAAGTCCCACAGTAAACTATGATTTACATTATTATTTCATTTAAAGTCAAATTATTATCTGAACCTCCTGAGGGTTTGGGAGTTTTACAGCTTTTCTTTTTCTGTTTTTTACAGTATCTTTTATTTATACAAATTTGTTGTTTATAACAAAGTAAACTAGAACCAAACCCCCCTGAATACTCAAATATCCCTGAGACAGTCCAAATTTGAATGGTTTGATTTATTTGGTAACACAGAAGAGCACAGGCTAACATTGAATCATTCAGCTATGACTGATTAGTTCTCCTCACTGCCACTGTAGACATAGTCACTGATAATTCTAGCA
Organism: Psittacus erithacus; assembly: GCA_009867235.2. Taxonomy (NCBI): domain Eukaryota; kingdom Metazoa; phylum Chordata; class Aves; order Psittaciformes; family Psittacidae; genus Psittacus; species Psittacus erithacus. The sequence goes on from WYDI02005935.1 coordinate 1,926, forward strand.
CAGCCTGCCAAAAAAATATTTTAAGTACTTTTAAGAAAGGGTTTTTTAAAATACTTGGTTTCAAATCTGAAGAGCTGCAATCTCTACTGAATGAAAGCATCTAGAATGTCTCACTTCTTCCAGATGTACTCCCTTCTGCTCCCCCACAGGGGACTGGAAGATGTTCTGAGTCTGATCACATATACTGGATTCCTTTCCAAAGCCACTGCTATAACTTCAGTGCCAATCAAGCGAGCTGGGCTTACCTTCTGGTCTCCCACAGGGTACTGGAACATGTTCTGAGTCTGATCACCTATATTAGATTCTTTTCCGAAGCCACTGCTATAACTTCAACGCCAATCAAGCGAGCTGGGCCTAGTCTGTGACTCAGTGCACTCAATCAGGTAATTATTATTTTTACTTAAAGACAGGATTTCAATCTTGACATAAAGAAAACTCACTTAAAAAAACACTTGAAAACTAACGCAGCAAAATCTGCATGTTAAAAAAAGGAAATCAGCATCGCATTTACTTTTCACCATTGATGCTATTTGCTTTTCAGCTATGTTGAAATCAAGGTGATCAATTTTCCTTTTTTTTTTATTCCCCAGCTGTTTTTGTTTCTTGTTTTATTTCTTCATTCACAAAATTTCTTCTTTTAGTAAGATTTTAAAATGACTTCTTTTTAGCCTCATTCCTTCTTTTCTCTACCTGTCCCTACACAAGAGCAGAAGTAAATATCATAATAACAATCACTTATTTTTAATATGGGGGGATGATCCAAAAGGGGTTGCAGATACTGCCTGAAAGTCCTTGCTCTAGCAGCAGGGCTCTCTGGCATCCTGCAGAGCCAGGGGAGGGCAAAAGCTTCCTTTACTCATATTGGAGGCGTCTGGTCTCAGCCAAAACCATGAGTTATTCCTTGGCACTCTTCTACCTATGCTGCTGAATCATCAGCTACCTCATCCATGCTTCAGGAGGCTATGAAAGAGAAAGAGAAGCACTGTACTGCCCCCCAAAAATAGATCCTTCTGTTATATATCTTTTCAGATCCTCTTAGCCCTCTTCCTCTACCACCACTGTCAGAAAAATAATTCTTCAGTTTGAATCGTAAATTTGTTTGCTGCACAGTATTACATGCTACATAATATCCTGTCAATCCATGAAGAACAAATAAACATCCGTAATACCTATAAAAATATCCACTCACTTGAAAATGATGTGCATTTTGCCTGATGTGTAAAAATCTTCATCTTCACTGTGCTTTCGCATCTTTAATTTCTCATGACATCATTCACAATTGGTGCTGTTCAGCTACAGATGAACACTACTTTCTGGTCTCTATATTCTTGCTTACTCCTTACCAGCAGGAAAGGTTTAATTATTAACCTCATCCTGTATCAAAGGCTGTTACTATGACATGTCACTGACTTCTATGGCAGGGGATACCTCCAGTCATTTTCTGTTGTTTTTCTTGTAGGTGGCATGTTGGCTTCTGTAGATGATCTGACTGAATCAAGCATTTTAGCAGAGCATGCAGACTTATACACAAGCAAGACAAGTGGCTTTTGGATAGGAACATACAGAAATGTAAATGGTAACTATTTTAACTTCCATAAATAACAATAAATGGACATCATTAAATAGACAGAAATATGAATAAGATACATTGTTGGTTTTAAGGAAATAATTGAAGTACAATAGAAGCTAGTTAAAACCAAAAAGATAGAATGATAACATATAATATAAAAATGCTTGGAAGTTGATGGTGTGAAAGGCTGTAGAAATTTGCTTTATTTCAGTTATGGGTCTTGCATGTGCCCACCAAAGGGATGCCTCCATCTGGGACTGCCTCAATTCAAATATCCTGTCTATATCTGCTTCAGTAGCAAAGACATAGAGAAGTGTTAGTAATATCTTTTGGGAAGCACAAGACAGAAGATAGATAATGTTCTTTAAGAAAGCAAGATACAACATGCAATTTCAGCTTTCCGTACCTGAGCAAACATGGGGCCTCATTTCTAGATTTGAACAGTCCAGAAACTGCTGTAATCAATGATAGTTTTGCACAGCTGCTGATGTTGCAGTGTCAGTAGAGTTGCCTTCTCAGAGGACCACAGACTATCCATCCCATTGACCTCAGTCCTCCATGAGGACGCCTCTCTTATTCCTGGACTGTGAGAAAGCCTTTCCCACGCGGTTTGCTCTGTGCTCTGGTGGGGAACATGGCCTGGCTGGCTCTCATCTTCTCATGGCTGGGGAGCACCCAAGTGAGAGTTTTGGCTGTCCAACCACAACCCATAGCATCAAACTTCTATGGTTTAGTGTATCAGGAAAATTAGGTGTTACAGTAAAAGTTGCTTGATTTTCAATGAGTACTGATGAAATACTAATTTAGAAACAAAAAAAAAAACATATATATAAAAAAAAAATCCTGGCTTTATTTCTTTTCAGTTTGAAACTTTAGTGCCCTAGACAGAAATATGGGGATAAGTAAATAAAAACTATTGGAAATGGAATGGAAAATCTGCAAATCGTATTTTGGAAAAGCAATTATATTGTTCTTTAGAAGAGAATTTAAAGAAATAAAATGCATTAGAAAACATCCACAGATAGAATTTGAAGAAAGTAGGATTGCATTATTAGGCTAAGTAAAGTAATAACACTAATATGAATATCCACTAATATTGGCGAAGGTCTTTGATACGGAACTATTAATATTGCTACTAACTTTTTCAACAGGGCAGCTGCTTTGGCAAGACAACAGTGCCTTAGACTTTCTCAACTGGGGTGAAGGCCAGCCCTTGGAGAACCAGCTTGACTACTGTGTGGAGCTGTCTGCATTCTCTGGCTACTGGAGTATCCTTCCTTGCTCTTCCCAAAGGGGTTTTATTTGTAAGAAACCAAAGAGTAAGTGACTTCTTTAATATTTGCTTTTCTTGTTGTCCTGGGTTCAGCAGTAGCAGTCATTTTTCTCCTTCTTAGTAGATGGCGCAGTGCCGTGTTTTTGACTTTCAGCCTGGGAACAGTGCTGATAACACCGATGTGTTTAGTTGCTGCTCAAATGTTTAGTCTGACCAAGGACTTTCTGAGCCTCATGCTCTGCCAGGGAGAAGGGGAAGCTGGGAGGAAGCAGAGACAGGACACCTGACCCAAACTAGCCAAAGAGGTATTCCATACCACAGCATGTCATGCCCAGGATGTAACTGGGAGTTACCCGGAAGGGCCAGATCGCTATGGGGGTCGAGCTGGGTGTCGGTGTGGTGAGCTGTTGTATTCTCTCCCCTTGTTATTTCCCTTGTCATCGTTATTATTGGTGGCAGCAGCAGTGGTTTGTGTTATACCTTAGTTACTGGACTGTTCTTATCTCAACCTGTCCTTTCGATTCTCCTTCCCATCCCTTCAGGAGCTGAGGGAGGAAGGGGGGAGTGAGTGAGAGACTGTGTGGCTGATTTACAGCTTGGCTTACACCACGACAACGTTTATGGTTTTATTTCAGTACTAATAGCACATATGGTCATTACAAAAGACTGACATAAAATGCTGTATTTGCAGTCTTCATTATCACCTGTTTCAGCATTCAGTCAAAAATAATATGAATATATAGTTATCTTTGTCTGCTCTGTTCATGTTTTACTGCTTCATAACTTCAGATTTTCTTGCATTGTGTAATGAATATTTAATTAACAACTAAAGATGACCAATATTTTCTTTAAAAAAGTTTAAACACCTTTGTCATTTTGCTCGAACATACATATGTACTTTCCTGTTAACATCTGTATTCACTTTCTATGGGACAATGTTTTGCTTTTCTTCCTCTTGCTGTACTATGATACACGCTGTTCCAGAAAGAGATGGATGAAGCAATTCTATATAAATAATAACAGAATGGAAGCATGATCCAGAGATCATATAGTGACCTTTGGAAAGAGTAGAAGTGTTTCTTTTAGCTTTTCTTTTTTTTTTTAATATTGTGTTTCTGTGTAACTGAGTACCATCTGCTTTGGTCAGGAAGTACAAATATCAGAATATCGTGAGCCAAGCAGCCATGTGGTATTTTGGAGTTTAACTGCTAATGCTGAAAAAAGTATGATTTCCTGCCCTGTTTCACAACCCTAAGGTTGGGGATGTTTTTGTGGTTCTGTCCTTTTTCCCCACCCGAAGCAGGGCTGCAGCTGAGGGGGGAAGCAGACATACACATTCGTAGTGATGTCAGAGTATTCCTGAAAAGAAAAATTCTCCTTTTAGGGCAACTCCTAGTTTTCTTTGGATAGTCAGGGCAATAAACACTACAGAAGGCTCATCTTTTGACACTAGATATATTGGAAACACAGAAACTCCCTGTCAACACATACTTTATTTGATGCAGCCCCTATGTGCAATGCCAAAGTATAGAGAATATTCCCTGACACAGATTCTCCAATAGAACAGTATTTCAGCACAAGCCAGTATTACATTACACTGAGCTCTGCATCCTTCCAAGGGACAATTTAACAGTTGCCTTCGCTTCCTGTTCACGAACACACCGGAGCTCCAAGCATCGCTGTGCTTCTGCTGCAGCAGCCCAGCTCCTGGCACTTGCCAGGCTGGGACACACACCCTGACCGTCCCTGCGGCTCAGGCTGCCCGCGGGGAAGATCTGTTCTCGCACCGGCCACCACCCAGCATCCACCCAGCGTGCCGGGAAAGACCTTGCAGATGGCGCCCTCTTTGCACAGCCAGGAAAAACTGCATAAGAAACCTCGAAATTATAATTATAGATGCAAATGAAAGATAGTAAATTGAAATCTGCTGGGTCTCAAAGGAATTGTCTGCAGTACAGGAAAACTGGCAAATACCCTCAGTGTCCGACCAAGTTATCCCAGTTTCTGCAGGTATGCAGAACCAGTGGGAGGGCAAGACTTATTAACCAGAGGAGAAGAGAAAGCCCATCTAAATCAGTTAGACACTGCCTGTGCTCAGAGATTCTTTGGTTATTGAAAAAGAAGCAAGAAGGGAACTTTAATATACAAAATAGCAGTTTTATTACAGTGAATATCAGATTAAAAAGCAATCTCATCTTTTCATCTCTGTTAATTTAGCAAATGCGTTTCCAGGAGAAGTGATGAGGTAACCGTGATGCAGAGTCCTTTTGCTAACATGAAACTGTCAGGATGAAAATGTGACCTTTTTAGATTTTGACTAAACATTTGTCTTTATCTTTGACAGCTATTCTTAAAGCAGCTGCAAATGTGGAAGGTAGGATTTAATTCTCCTTCCTAATAGTTTCAAAGAGAAAAAGAAATATTTGGGGGTTTCTATGATTTGGTATTTATTATTTATTTGTCTTTTATATATTTATTTATATTGCCTTAATTTACTTAGTTGCCACTGAATTAATTCCCAACATAATTTAGCAGTATCAACAAGACATTTAAGGCGTCCTAGGATAACTAAATGCTTTGGTAAACTGATCACTCCCTCTTTGCTCCTTCATTTACATGCTAAGACCTATGAGGGGGACCGACACAGAAACATTAGAATAGATTTTGCCCTAGTAATTAAGGGGGAACTTAGACCAATAGTTTTCACTATTGTATTTATTTATGGCTACAGTACACCCACTTCTGTTTGCCTTGTATTTATTTACAGACGCCAGAAAGGACAAAGAACATGGTCACATGAATATGTGGATACTGCTTACTCTGGTCCTCATAATTTTATTAGGGATAGGCTTTATTATTTTTTTTTATTCAAGATCAAAACTCAAAGTGAGACTGAAAGAGAGATGAGGCAGTACAGCACAGTGCTAGAATACAACTGTGCCCTAACCGGAAGGGATGATGAAAATGATTCTACCAACAAAAAGTGAACAGAGTGTTGTCTAACGGGATAACACAGCCAGATGATTAGGCTTAAAAAACATATCTAGCTCGAACAAAGGAAATGCACCTAATAGATATTAGCAATTATTGCTTCCTTTGGAAAGGATTAAGAGCTACTGCTGTATGCTCTTCAAAAAATACTCTCATGACAGTGCAACCCAGTGATGTATAAAATGGCTAATTAAACAAGCATGAAAAATAAAATAACTAATGGGAATTTAGATTTAAAACACCTTATTGTTCTTTCTTTTTAGAGATACGTGGCAGCATCACATACAGGCAAGTGCTGACATACAGTAAGCACAATCTCTGCAGAGCACTCAGGCCCAAAGCCTGCACTTCAAGAATATATCTCACCATAATGCGCTGAAGCATGCATACTGCTACTCAAGTAAAATGGTGTTTGGAATAAACAGAGATTTACATAAATTGGTTTTCCCCATTACTGCCTCTGTCTTGCACTCTTTAAAATTAAGTATTAAAATTCATTTGTACTTTGTGGACTAAATAATTTTGAAAGGCAGTCTTGTCCAAATCACTGGTTAAAAGAAAGGTTTGTAAAGATCAGGCTAATCTGTATTGGTCCTCCTGAGATAAATTCACATGAAATAACAGCACAGTAGCTCTACCAGTTGATTGGAGATAAATGTCAAATGTATACATAGTGCTCAGTTTGTCAAGTTACCAAGCAAAGTTAAATTTTCCCTTCCGGGTTAGTTTTTCACACTGAAATAGTTGACATTGTTCAGTTCATCAAATGAAATGAGTATAACTTTTGTAGTAATGAAGACCTATTTGGCCTAAAAATTTGCATATAGTTTTTTTCTGAGTTTCCCAGGTACATACGTATGAGATTTCAACTACATTCATTTAAAGTGCACTCTCTGCTTCTTTGCCTTCGAGGGTATAGACTTCATGATCCCAAAGCAGAACCAAGAAAGATAAAAATAATGAAGCAGAATGCTGTTATATTGTTCAAACTTTGCAAATGGACAGAAACTTCACTTTCAGATGCAAAGTTTGAATTTTGTAATTATTTATGGATTTCAAAATACCATATGTGACAGGGTATTTCCCTATTTAGAGCCTAGAGTTTTCTCTTTCAACTAAAACTCTCCAAAACTGAGAAGGAGCCAGCACCAACTGGTTTCTTAAGGACTTCTACTGCAGCAGTTAATTTCACCTCATCTGTTTGTGAATAAGAAGAAAGAAATGAAACACTTGTCTTTTTCTACAGTCTTAGTTTTCCTGTCTTTTGTTCATACTGCTTTGTAGACACTTGGTGAGTCTTTGTCTTTTATCCCCTGCAAAAGTGGAAATGAAAGTGGGCATTTTTGTTGTCTTGCTTATTTCTCAGGCTCTTGAAGATTTTCATGCAGCTTGACTACCCTGCATTTTATATTCATCCTAACTAACTGGAGTGGTCCGCAGAAGTTTAAATAGATACAGATACAGAGATGTTGGTCCACTTCTAGAGTAAAGATGGGGTAAAGATGGAGTAAAGCTGGGAATCAGAAGTTGGGAGAGTCATGTGTGCAGATAAATATTTCCATTTGGATACAACTTAATTATTGGCTACGTCTGCTTTGTGAAGTAGATGGACTTCACAGTGTGCTTCATAGTCTTTGTATATGTGACTGAGTTACGACAAATGAAAAAGAGAAAGGAATTAAATAGGGTGTTGTATGTGTATCTTCTAGCCTTAGGATGAGGTTGTGTGGGATGAGATGGAGGTTGTGGACTGATGTGAGATGTAATATTGTGGCTGAGCAGACGCCAATGAAAAAAAACAGAACAAGCCTGAAACATCACCATGGCTTTCAGGATAAGGATGAGAGGCATAGTTATGATGCATGCTGTATGATGTCTGAAAAGCAGGCAGCTGTGTTCAGACTGATGCTCAGAAATGAATGACCTGCTTTACATGCCAACAGTACAACTGCAGTACTGGACAGCCTTTCCCAGCAGGGCCTGCTTGTCTTGACGAAATACTAAATTAGGCTGCCTATAATCCTATGGAAGTGTTAGCTAGCTCCTTCAGCATTCACATACTGCCTTTCCATAACAATGCACAGACACACAGGCACACAGCTATGGTATCTTTATCTCTGTATGCTGCTCATTGTTGGTTCTTGGGAGAATGTCTGTGATTTGATTGGGTGAATTACATTGACTTCTTACGATACACATTCTAATGGGAGAATAATGGAACAAGGCAAGATAACAAGTCACTGTTCCATGGTTTTTCTTCCTAAAAAAAACCCCAAACCATAAAGAACATACTTAGTACAGAAGGAGCAAGAGTCACAGAAGGCTCACTCACTGACTGTATTAAGCACAAATGCAACCCCATGGATGTGAGCTAAATTAATGAATGATGGGAAGTTAAGCTACATGATACACAAATAATGTTATTTTTAGAAAATTAATTATTAGATAAATACCATTACAGTTCTTTCACAGTTGGCTACAGTGTGAAACTGCTCTAATTCCAGCTGTTACAGCTGGTGATATCATAAGCAAATGGTAAATTCCAAGACCTACCCAGAACTTAGGTGGAAGACACATCTGGTGACAGTAGGTCCCCAGCTATAGTGATGTCACACTTGTAACCCTTTCTCTACATAGCCTTATGGAGAGTGCAGACACATACATAGAGAATTAGGGCTCCCAGATTCCCATACCTATATTATACTTTCTCTTTTGCCCCCTCAGATCTGTTTATGCTGTTAGAAAATGCCAAGAGAGATCCCTGTGCCTTCCCCTTCCAGCTGAATGGTACATGGTACACTGAGTGCACAGCTGCTGGCAGGTCAGACAGCTTGCTCTGGTGTGCAACTCCTGACTTTGATAAGGACCGTTTGTATGGGTTCTGTGCCACTAGCACTTAAGTCCCAAATGCTGACATAGATGCTATAACACAACACTGTCAGGTAAATACAGCAATATTGAGACACTGTTAATATTATGGGAGGGAAAAACCTTGTAATTACTTTAATCTACTCAAAAATGTCTCTGTCATGCCACAGCATTCCTTACAGAAGAAACAAAAATAATGTTTCCTATGAGTCTACAGTCAGGCTAAAAGTTGTCTGGGTGTGTCCATCAGTCGCTAACACCCAAGAAAAGACCAGTATGCTTTAAATATGACTGCATTCAGCAGAAAATAATCTAAAAATTGAGACTAAGCCTAATTCTCCTTGCCTCATTGCTATTTGTGGTAACAGTAGTATAACTTTTTCTACCCATGCAAATCCTTGTTTTGTATTACAAGACTGGTCTACAGTCAATGAGAAGATGCAGTTTCTTCTCTGAAAGACATGAAATGAGAGAATTCACTCAAAGGTCTTACTGAAACAGCAGCAGTGCTAGCCCTTCCCTTGTAATGCTTGAAACTACATTTCAAGACAATGCTATCTGAACAGGTAAATGCACGTGCATCTGAGTGCAGGATTAAGGACACCAAAATATGGAGTTAATGAAGATATTAAAAGCGCTGCCCAAGAGCTAATTTTTCAGTGCTATAGCACAGACTCACTATTTGTCATTTTGATGGGAATTGCACTGGAATACCAGTGCAATTCAATATAAACCACCAATTACTACCACCACAATTTTGACTAGTATTACTGACAATTATTTCCCAGTGCATTATTACATGGCGTACCCTGAAATATCCCAGAACATCCTCAATATAAACTCGCAAACATGAAGTATTTGGCATTATAAAATTGTTGGGACACTGTCACTAACACTTAAGTCTACAATTAAAAAAGAATGTTAAAAATCTGAAGTGATTCAGCAATAAAAACACACAATGAAAAATAGAAAACATTTACTCTAATGAATCAATCAAGAAATTCAATAAACTTTTCTCAACAAAAAAGAAAGTTAGGGGAAGTTTTAAACACAGCTCATTAGCGCTTGCCCAAGGAACAATTTTGCTAACAGAAAGCTCTCACCAGACAGTTTAGAAATTCCAATTACCTAAAAAACCATGCAGACTAGAAATAGGGCATACTTTTTTAAAAAATCATAGAATCATTTAGGTTGGAAAAGACCTGTAAGATCATTCAGTCCAGCTGTAAAACTGATATTGCCAAATCCACCACTACACCAT
>WYDI02005938.1:0-46394 GCA_009867235.2 Psittacus erithacus
AAGCCCCTGTGTCCAACCTGGCCTTGAACACTGCCACGGATGGGGCAGCCACAGCTTCTCTGGGCACTCTGTGCCAGTATTTCTTCCTCCTGATTTAAATCTCCCCTCTTTCAGTTTAAAGCCATTATCCTTTGTCCTATCCCTACATGCCATTATAAAAAGCCACTCTCCAGCTTTCTTTTCTGCCCGTTTAGGCACTGGGAGCTGCTCTAAGGTCTCCCATTAAGGAACCTTTTCTTCTCCAGGGTGAACAAGCCCAGCTCACTCAGCTTGTTGAAAACGACTCACAGAGAGAGAGGAAAAAGAAAAGAGAAGGGAAAGAAAAAACTTAAACCCACTCATTTTAAACTCCTTGAACATCTCTAAATACATTTTCTTTTGCATATTGGTTCTACCTTCAAAAATACATTCCACTTTCTATGTTACAATAATACTCTCGTCTTGCCATTAATACTGTGTTCAGTGAAATGCTAATATTTTTCAGTTCACTGTCAGAGAAAACGAAATCTACAGCAAGCTAATCTGCCATAAAGTCATGTTTTATACACATGACTACAAATTGAGTTTTACACTCCATGGAAAGCAATCTTCCATCTTTAAGGGTATCATGAGACACAGAATTAGATCTATTCTTCTGGCATTACTAAATCATAAGATGAAATATAATTTGACGTGCAAATGATATTGTAAACCCAAGGCAATGAAGCACTGAGAATGTTTTTAGTACTAAACTTACTTGTTTGCTCAGTATTAAGTCTTCTTGAGAAAATTAGTCTCTATTTATAATGGAAACAGCATAACATAAACTTTTTTTTCCATAACACAGGTCCTAGTCTAGAGATTGAGAGCCTCTATGAATTTATTTCTAAATTGGGCATCTGAGTTTAAGCATGTGTTTCTCATCTTTTAAGCCCCAGAGATGTGAGTGCTGCAAGTCTGTCACAACTACAACTTCTATTTCAGATACTCAGAGCAAGGTTCTCTGAATCTGGATGTCATTTAGAGCTGCTTTCACTTGTCAAGTTTCCAAACAACTTAAAGAAAAAAAAACAGCTAATGTATTTTTCTGGTTACAATGGGAACAGGGCTTTGGTCACTTGATCTCACTGGAGCAAGCACAGAAGTATCGATTGGCAACGTGCTTACAGAGATGACTTTTACCTGAGGGTAAAAGGAGACACCACTGGAAGGGCTGTTAAGGTCTGCCTCCTCACAATACTAGACATTATCTTGCAAGATGGAAATGATTCCTGCAGCATCGCCTTGGCCACTTATTTACATTTATTTATAGTCCCATTTTAGCAAGGCTTGGAGGGGAAGCAGCTTCTCCTTGTAACCCATTGTGTACTTGAACTCAACATGTCTTAATACAGTGCTGTCCCGCTTTTTCCACCATCAGTTAAAGAGATGCAAAGATGTCCCAATATGCATATTCTGGCCTAGCTTAACTCTATTCTTTGCCAGTTTAAGCCCAGCAACCCCAGTTTAAACCAGGAGGAGCAATATCCCTTTTTGTACCACTATATCAGCATAACAAATAAAAGAGAAAAGCCTTTCTTATGCCTTTCCAAGATGGAAGAAGACAAGAGTATCAGAACCAGAGTGCACAAGCAACGCAAATGTTATCCAACAATATGTAGTAGCTGTCCAGGGCTACTACAAACCCTGCTGGTGTTTATTCCTTATCAACCCAGATAAGAGGAAAGCTATACCAGGGCCACCTTGTACTCTACTGTGTTGGCCTTCTTGTATGTCACTGTTCTCTTCCATGCTTCCAGAAGAACCATCCACACTTGGAGCGTGCCTACAGAAGGGCACAGTCCACTTCCACAGCAAAGCAGGCTCCTTGCTCAGATGCGATCACAGCATTCTGGGGATGTCCACAAGTAAAAGGGGAGTCATGCTGCCAGTGCCTTGTAAGCTCACCTCCATTAACTGCCCATTAACTTCCCAATGCTGAGAAACTCTTCGTTACCCATCTTCCTTCTCTTCTTCCAACTGCCTCCTAAAAAGCACTTTGTTGAAAAGAGGTAGTAACCCATACCTTACTGCATAGAGTAAATGCAGCAAGCAGACAGGCTGTTGCCACTCTACAGTTTATCAAAGAAAGATGAGCCAGAGAAGCAACCAAGTTCATGCAGCTGAGCTGAGAACAGCCAGAGGCAGAAATGCTCAACAAACAGGACAAATATTAACATGTGTGTCAATCCACTTAAGAACATATCCTGTTTTCCACTTGCTTAATCTCTTTTTGTTGGTGGTCAACCAGCGTCAATCATACCTGAATTAGGTGGCTTTTTGCAATAACTTCTAAAGAAACAATACCTACATTTGAATAATCTTCCCCCAACAAGAGCTGAGGACACTGACTTTAGGAGGTGATCGCAAGTGGCACTATCTAAAGATGGGTCCAAGTATGAAAACCAGCCAGTAACCCACTGAATCAGCCAGGCAGGACAGAGGAAGGCGAATGATTACAAGGGACTGCACATCACTTTGCATCCAATTTTTGCACCAAATATGAAATTATGGCCAATGCCAATCATGATACTTAGTTCTATGGCACATATTGACATTGATGGAATTGTACCATGTGGCATCCAGATCACCAAACACATTACTTTTCATGGAGAAGTGAAAGAGAAAATATTGCTAATTGAGACAAGGAAGCACCTAATGGCAGACTAACACTTGGTACAAACAGCTCTTTGATGTTTATATAATGTATTTCTTCAAGAATAAGCAAGTTGGTTCTTTCATTAAGAGTAACACTTTGAACTTAAAATAGTTCCTTTCATCAGAAGACTGATGTTTTACAAACACAGTAAAGTATTATTACTGCAATTTTGTGTAGAGAGAAACTGAGGCCAAGAGAGATTAAGCGAGTTACTTGAATTTGTCTCAGACAGCTAGGAATACAACTCATTTATCCTGATTCCAAAACCGTGTTTCAAACTACCAGGCTGTGCTGATATCAAAGAAAAATTTCAAGCCAAAACGCACTACTGTTTAACACTGTCTCACAAAGTTCTTTGCAGGGGTCTGAAGAAAAATGGGTCTACACACAGAAGCCAAATGTACAGGATCCTGAATCACCCGATCAAACTTGTAAGAGGGTGAATGCTTTCCATATTTTTTTCTCCCCTTTTTAAAACTTCCTAGAGGGAAGACCCATTCCTCACCTCTGTGCCAGAAGGAATTTTGCCTGTGGATATGATTAATATACGTTTCTTTAGGAACAGAGACACAACGTGCAATGAAGGCTATTAAAGGACTGTAATACCTTAGAGGTATGTACTGCATTCACCTGTAAAAGAACCAGAGAAGCAGAACTGCCCAAGTGATGTGCACAGCCGATCCTGGAGAAAGAAATGGATCCAAATCTTAGATTATTCTTTTTTCAGCTCTGATAGATGATGCAGATGTTCTCTTTCCTATTAAATTTTAAAGAAAATTAATCCTGAGTACTTGTTACAAAGGGTGGAGGAGAGACAGTGAACAAGAATCATAGAATAGTTAGGGTTGGAAGAGGAAACTCTTCCTAAAGGAGGTCAGTTGTTACTCCTTTAAATCCTTTCCACTCATGCAAAACTATTTCAGTGCCCCAGGTCACAGAACAAAATCCTGGGGTTTTGAGAGGGTTTGGACACATGGAAGGAGGCAGGGACAAGAAAGGTGGTAAAATGGAGATGAGAGCAAAGATGAGGGCAAGCAACTCTCATACTTTATACTGTATGAGATCAGCTCTGAATACAGAGTTACACTTCTGAAACTTCAATCAGCAGAACTCAAGCATCAGGTTAAGATCACTACAATTACAAAGATTTAAAAGGTTATGGTCCACTCCTATGGAAAAAAAACCCTTCTATCTTACCCCTCACTCACCTTCCCTGTCCTTTTTTAATACCAACTGCATTAAACCCAGAATATTTTATATGTACTTTTAAAGTTAATGTCTCCTATATTTTCTTTTCTTTGCACGATCAGGTTTACGATAACCATGGTATTTCTGAGCTGAAGCAGAGCCTGCAGTCCAGAGTCAACTATGGGTATTAGAGCACCTCTGTGTTCTTCCTGAAAGGATCATATAGAGTTTTACTCTAAATATGATGTCTTTCACAGATCTCTTAGATTGTACTGGCATATTTCATTCATGAGAAAACCTGATAATCAGGTAAAGACCACATCAGATAGAACTGCGATTTTCATTGATAACTTTGCTGCTTTTCAAAGGAAGGCAAAGAAAAAGAAGGAAACAGTAGCATGAATTCTGATTATTTGTAATTCAGGATATTTCTCAGCTGCTCCTATTTTCCCCTGTCTACATTCCTTAAAGAGCATGCATGAAGGCTGCAGCTGCAAACTCCTTTATCTCCCTGGCCAAAACTCTCAGGAAGAAAATCCCATCTACTTCAGGCTTTAAATAAATGAATTCCTTGATTCAAATAAAGACATCATAAAGTGAAGGGAAAAAAAACCCAACCCATCAACCCATGAACAAACCCCAAACCCAGAAAATGTCACCTTCTTTTCACAACAGCCTCTACCCCACTTGTTTCAGTCCAGTTCATTGTTATTCACGCCCATCCTTTTTCTATAAATATTTGTCTTGCATTTGTCAAGAGTTATATTTAAAAAGTGAAATTCTATTTGGGGTTTTACAGTACAGGAGGCTATTATATATACATTATCCTTATGTGCATGATTGGGGAGAATAGATGATTTGTGAAGTTATCTATTATGGGGAATAATCAAGATTAATGAGCCCTATGGCACTTGCTGAATGCCTCCAGAGATTTATTACTCAGGTTGTTCGTTTTTCTTGTTATGTTGGTGCTGTCAGGAGTCCTATAACAAATGCAAACACAGACGTGTATTAATTGCAAATGTGGAACAAGGCTACTGTGATGCTGCTGAATACTTACAACTCCTCTGCTCGTACAGCATCTTCCCTGGCTGAGATGTCTTATTACCACGTTCCTGATGAACTTTCTGTTTTGGCATTTTATAATGTAATTATTTTTTTTAAATGCCTAAAAAGAGAAGATGGGAGGGGATTAAAGAGGAGAGGCAATTCTGCTTCCATCTTACTCGTAGTAATACAAGCTCTGGGCAGAAACGAGAGACAGAGCCCTGGACTTTTCTTGAAAGAGTGTGCAGCCAATTCTGGAAGACCTGATTGCATCACAGAATCATAGAAACACTGAATGGTTTGGGTTGGAAAGGACCTTAAGATCACCTACTTCCAACCCTCTGCCATGGGGTACTTTGGGGGGACCTTTCAAAACAAGACTTTAAAACTCCAGCAATAGTGGCATAAAAAAACTTTCTTAATAAACACATGAGCTCTGTTTTACTTCCAAACCTGTCTAAAGATGTCATTGTAACATGCATCTGTCAAGATGCTGAAGCTGCTTCCGATGGCTGACATTCCTGCTTTTCCAGGATGTCAGCTGCCAGAAGACTCCATAATACCAACAGGAGGATCACTGTGACCCCTGAGCCTTTCAAGTTATATACTAAAAGCTCGGTGTGTTCTGGGAAGTTTAGGTACCTGCACTTCCCTGAGTGTAAAAATGTTCAAGGAGAGCTCCATGTTTAAGCAATCTTTTTCCTGGATTGTGTCTCTTCATCAGTGCCATTGAGCTCAATACTGATCAGAAATTGCTGAGCACACAGCATTCATCCTGAATGGACAAAATCAAAATATATATATATATATATATATATATATGTATAAAAGGCCATTTAAAGATATATAATAGAAAAGGGAAAGATCAATGTTACCTTAAATAGTCCCTGCACTGAACTGAAGTTCAAGCAATGCAACACTGACCTAGATTCGTGACAAAGTAGTTCATGAATGCTAATGAAATAACAGCATGAGTGTCTCAGTGTCACAACATCTGTAGCTTTACTCTTGGAGGAAGCAGTCGCTCTGCCAGTTTTCTTCATGATTAACAGTGATGCGGACAGAGACCTTAACCCTTCCAACCTTCTCACATGGGATCTGCAGAAGGGCCAGATCCCAGCTGCAGGCACTCACAGGTCTCCTGTGCCCTCTGCCATGAGTTCAGATCAGAAGGTGCAGAGTTTTTCATGTTTACACATTCATACATAAAACCACATTTCTTCCTCCCAGGCAGATGTTTTTCTGATTCACCATGCTGGCATAAACACAGACTGTGTGGGATGATGCTAATACCACAGCACTATTAATATACAGGAGGGTATCATAATGAACAGCAATATCATGAAAATATATCTAGCTCCTCTCTCTCAAAATAGCATGGTACACGAAGACCTGGAATGACCCACCACATTCTTCCCTGGTGGAAAAGAAATCCAACAAAAGCTATTTAAGACAAACACGTAGCTGTAACTTCAGGTTTGGAAGTGAGAAGGCTCCAAGGAGACCTTAAAGCAGCTTCAAGTACCTAAAAAGGCTGACAAGAAATCTGGAGAGGGACTTTTTACAAGGGCATGTAGGGATAAGAAAAGGAAGAATGGCTTTAAACTGATAGAGGGGAGATTTAGATTAGATATCAGGAACAAGTTCTTTACTGTGACAGTGCTGAGGCGCTGGCACAGGGTGCCCACAGAGAAGCTGTGGCTGCCCCATCCCTGGCAGTGTTCAAGGCCAGGTTGGACACAGGGGCTTGGAGCAAGCTGCTCTAGTGGAAGGTGTCCCTGCCCGTGGCAGGGGGTTGGAACTGCATGATCTTAAGGTCCTTTCCAACCCAAACCATTCTGGTATTCAATGCTACAGTTTGAAAGCATCGGAGAGAGCCTACAGGGGGAAAAATAATAATCCTTGAACACTTTCACTACTATTTAGTTTACTTTTACTTATACATTTTCTGCGGGCTTCTGTGGAAGACAGTCTACTGGGTTAGGTCAATATTTACTTTGGTCCTGTAAAGCTGTTCATATGCCTTGCCTTAGCTACTGCTGAAGTTTAAATAGCTTTAGAGAAAGATTTAATCCTCTTTTTTCAGTCCTATCTTCAGTTAAAATGCATCATAGTCAAGCCACTAAGAATTGCTCTGGGAACAGAAGCTTCCATCTCTCTCCTGGAAAAAACAGTTGCCATAAAACCTCAAATCTTCCTCTTTCTCTGCTCCCCACTCCTTATTTTCATGACTGTCCAGATTCAGAAGACAAAGGGGTTTTTTGTTAAGAAGTTGTTCTGGTTTTGTGAAATCAGCAGGTATGCTTTGGAGGCACTGCAAGCAGCATTAGCTACAATAACAAACACCCCAAAAGGAGACATGCAGCAAGTCCTTTCAGAGGACCAGAAAAGATATTCTTTTCATTAAATAACCACATGAACTCATTTTTCTTCTGATCAGAACTAAAACACAACAGAAGTTTGTTTCATTTATGCCTGCAGTTGGTACCTGAGTAATTTCCCATGCTGGGGGGAACAGGGTCGTGCAAGGTTTAGAAACACGAACTGCAGGCTGCCCTGACCTGTAATCCGCTTTGATTTCTCTCTCTTAATATTATGGGAAAAATGCAAAAACCTGGAGACACACAAGGAACGAACAGATAGCCCCGAATGGTTTTTAAAAAATCAGCTCAAACAGATGTGTATTTACTGGTAGACTTTAAAGAAAAGAAAATGTGTTATTAAATAGCTAGAGAACGCCGATGCAATTCTTCTTTGCCTTTGGGTGCTACTCTGCCTTACAATGAAACAAGTTTTTGTGTACTTGCTACCCAGACTGATAGGTACTGTCTGAACAGCAATTTCCCCATTTCCTGAAGTGTTAACCATTTGTAGCAGTAATTTGTATAACTTCAGGCAGCACGTTAACACGAGACAGCTATGGGAGAGAAAATTCAGACATATGCAAAACTTGAGACAACCATTCCTTCGTATCTGTTTAGAAAACATGGAGCAGAACAAATCTCGCTGCACCTATTAGCAGATTGCTAAGGGACTGTGGATGCTCAGAAGGCTAAGGCAAAGGCAGGCAAAACATCATGCAGTACAGACTAGATTCCCTAAGTCAAAGACTAGAAGGAGGGGCAGAATTCCTTAAATTCACACACATGGCCAGAAATCATATCCCTTTCCTTTAAACCACCTTTTTCCAAAGATTTCTTAAAGATGGAGCAACTCCAGACCAGCCTTCACCCATAAAATGTCACTGGAATATCTACCAGTTTAAGAGCTTGGCCCTGTCTTCTCAATAGCCTCCCATAGGAATGTGGATGTTCCTGTGAAGCCTTCTCCCTTCCAGGCTGAATGAGACCAGGTCCCTTGCATGGTACAATGGTGGCAAGATACAGGCAACGTGATCTAGTTGAAGATGTCCCTGCTCATTGCAGGGGGGATGGACAAGATGAGGTTTGAAGGTCCCTTCACACCCAAACTATTCCATGATTCCATACATAGATTAAGAGTATCTTACTGGATACAAGGATGAATATTCTCCCCACGAGGATTCAGAACCATGCAGCCACTCACTCACCCTCCTCTGCCCTCCCCCCAAGGCAGGATGGGGAGGAGAATCAAAGGAATGTAAAACCTGCGGGTTGACAAAAGAACAGTTTAGTAACTAAAGCACAATATAATACCAATGCGATAACAAAGGAAGAGAATATAAACTAAAAGGGGAAAGAGAAAACAGTAACACAATTAATAAACACAAGTGATGCACAATAAAATTGCTCATCACCCGCTGACAGATACCCAGCCTGACCCGAGCAGCAAGCCATCCCTTCTGGGTAACTTCCCCCAGTTTCTATACTGGGCATGACATACTGCAGTATGGAATACCCCTTTGGTTAGTTTGGGTCAAGTGTCCTGTCTCTGTTTCCTCTCAGCTTCTTGTGCTCGCTGGCAGAGCAAGAGAGACTGAAAAGTCCCAGATCAGGATAATCACTGCTCAGCAACAACTAAAACATCAGTGCATTACCAAGGTTATTTTCAGACTAGAGCCAAAACACAGCACTGCACCAGCTACTAGGAAGAAAATGAACTCTATGCCAGCCATAACTGGGACACGTTTTACTAATTTCAGTGGATGATAAACTCTAATCCCAGAAGGAACAACCTGGAGTGACCGAGCCATGTGCTGCACAGTCTCCCTATGTCCTGCGGAAAAGGGCTCTGCTGGACTCCTCCAGGCTGAGCACAAGCAGTGCTGCCTTCAGCTACGGAGCTGCTTGTGGCACAGCAGGATGAGCCCCTGGCCAAGGCCACGCTATGGCTTGACTCTGGCCCTGCCGTGGTGACACCAGGACCCTGCTGTACAGGGAGGGAGCCCAGCAGAATGTCCCCATTGTCCCATGGCCACCAAGGGCATGGACAGGCCCTGGGCACAGGGACCCCCTTGGAGACAGCACCCCAAAACCTCTGCTGCGGCCCCCACCGTGACACAGGGATCCGGCCACCCCATATCACAGTGCTGCTTCCTGGCAACACAGCATCACCGTGCCCAGTCAGGATGGAAGCAGAATCCCCCCATTTTCCATGTACAGCCATGGGACATCGGGACAGGATGTCTTTGAGGGGCCAGTGGGATTAACTGGAGGGGCTAAGGGTCCACATTTTGGCTAAGTGTCCACTGCTCCCACAGCATGCAGACACTGTGGGGGCCCTGGATTCTCCAGAGCTGCCACTTTCCAACTGTCTTTGCATTAAATAAAAGTGGAGTTTTCTCCTTGGTCTGCACGCATGTCGTGTGTGTGCTGGTCCCTTCCAACCTGAACTATGCTATGATTCTATGGCTCTATACAGAAGTTAAAAGAAAAGTAGCTCACTGGATATAAGGAAGAATATTATTCCCATGAGGACAGTCAACAATTGGAACAGGCTGCCCAGAAACTCTACGCAATCTCCAACCTGGGAGGTTTTTCAAGACCAACCTGTATCAAGCCCTGAACAACTGGTCTGACCGAGCTCTGAGCAGGAGGTTGAGTTGGGGATTTCCTGAGGGACCTTCCAACCTGAGTTACCACAGGATCCCATTACTACTAGCAGCAGGAACACTTAGCAATACCTTACAGAAATCAGAAGTGACAACAGAAAGCCATCACTTCATGAAGAGATGAAACTGAAATATCAGAGACTAGGAAAAAAGTGAATTATTTCTCCAGGGGCAGCATAATCTTACCCCATGTACCACAGCAGCAGCTCTGTCTTATGTGACAGGAAAGACAGTATCAAAGTCCTTTGGTTTTGATAACTTAAGAGCCACCTAATAGTGAAGAATAACTTTCTTGCAGAGGCTAAACACCACCAGATCATCATTTCATTCAGTAAACCTCTTCCACTTTGATACAAATGCCAATCTGCCATTTGCAATTGTTATTAAGGATTGAGATATTTGCTTTCTGCATGACAACATGGATGTAGGAATGGGTGATGGCTATTTTACAGTGCCTGATAGTCTAGGCAACCTAAGAAAGTAGATACTTGATTTCTCTCCACCTGAAAACAGAAGAGAAACTCTGTATTCAAATTGCAATATCAAATTGCAAACTCAGCTCACTCTTTAAACATGGGAAAGTAATTCTAGAAAAGCTGGTATTATATATGCATGACAAAACCATAAAGAAGAAAACTAAAGCAAGGTAATGTCTGTTTGAAGGGAAAAGTAGCACCCTCCACTATCACTTTGATATGCAATTAAACATGCAGGAATAAATGTAGGAGTCATCCAGAACATCACATCGCAGTGGTTGAAGATACAAAAGATTTTAGTAGCACCTAAGGAAGTGCTCTTAAGAGTAATTTGGTACTCAGTGTAGGATCTCTGAGCACCAATGAGGTCAACCTTTCACAGACCCTTTGGTTTTGCTTCCAAAGAAGTTACTGCAGACAAAGGAAAACCCCAGGAGCGAATGCTAATTCTGTAGTACAGAAACGCTTCCCCACTCAAACAACTTGAAACAGATGACATGAAGATGTGGCTTATTCAGACAGGCTCTATTTCCTACAAAGCCCTTAAGCTTGGAAATTTGTCATTTGTTGTAATACTTGCAAGAACTAGTGGTTGATTCCGCAGCCTGGCTGACTGTTGAACGATGCCTAACAGTCACATTACATGCATTTTCAATTGAAAAGTTAATACAGTTACCAAAAGTGAGCAGCAAAAGACAAAGAAGAGCAAGTCAGCAGATGCAGGGGGACTAAGCACAGAGCCCTGACTACTTGCAAATGTTCAAATCATAAGTAAAGGTCTCCCACCATTGCTGTGTACATTAAAATGGATACTTCCAAGATTGACTGGAATCACTTAACTTGGGCTTTCCAGAGATACCCAGTAATAACACCTAAAAGCATTACTGCACAAAGAAAGATGGCTCATAAGACATAAGTGCTAATTTACCTTTCTGTACTATACTTTCATACTGTATATGTCCACGTCTATATCTCCACTAGACTTCCAGGCTTTATACTGCAGCTTTTAGAGTAAATGCCACACTGACCAGAGTACTGTCTTGTCTTTTAGCTTTGCCTTCTCTCTCCAGGCATTTTGAACACAGAAGTAGTAAGGATCTGATTCTACTGTGAGACATAACCTACGTTTCACAGATAGGAAAATCAAGGCATGAACACTCAGACAGATTACGCTGAGCTACAGAAGCCTCAGTAGGTACCACATTAGTAACCCAGCCACTTTCCCTTCTTCCTACGGTCAATAGTAAGAAACAAGGGGACCAGATGGCCCTGCCAAGGATTTTTAGGCAAACAGACTCCTTTTTCAGGCTCTGTGAGGTGTGGAAAGCATTAACCTGATTTTATGTACTTGTGGCACGTAGATGCCTCTACAGAGAGTGGTAGCAGCACCCAAACATCTCTTTTAC
The DNA here is from genome assembly GCA_009867235.2 of Psittacus erithacus. Lineage (NCBI taxonomy): Eukaryota > Metazoa > Chordata > Aves > Psittaciformes > Psittacidae > Psittacus > Psittacus erithacus. Next base: position 11,824 of record WYDI02005938.1, read on the forward strand.
CTGCCAAAAATCTGACTCAGCCACTGCAAGGCTTTCTCCACTCCACAAGGACAAAAATTAATCTGTAAACACATCCAATAAGGGACAAAGTGCCAGGTCACCAGCAGAAAGGAATAAAGGCAGGACTCAGCTCCCAGACTTCAGTTTCAAATGCCAGATCATGTATTTTTTAAATCCTCTTTAGCTTCTATATTCATCTTCATGCCAAATGGTACAGTCTGACTGACACTGACCTTTCATGTATAGGAAGCTATACAGAGAAATGATGGGGACAGTCATTAAATTCCTAGGTATAAAATCTTGGGCTGGAATTGAGATCTAATATTAAGTCAGTTTAGGAGTGTCAAAAAGAAAGAAAACCTGACTAATATCTATTGAAAATCAGGCTTTTTCTTCCACTTGTTGGGAATGCAAATTTCCCTATTCTTGGCCATTAGCGAAAGGTGGTAAACATAAGCCTCCATTTTCTCAGCAAAACCGATGATCTCTGTCACAATGTGGACAAAAGACATTCCTTCCTTCTTTCAGGGGGTTCAATAGGCTGAAGAAGAGAAAATCCTACAAAATGTCTGCCTGCTGCTGGAGGAGGAAAAAAACCTGTGGGCAATGCAAGGAGAAAGAGAGTAATGTGAAAGTGCTGCAGAGCCTTTAAAGGGCAGTCAAAGACTCAGAGCAGGAGCTCTGAGCCTGGTGCACAAAGGTCAGTCAGCACTTTCAGAAGGTAACAGAAGTGTTTGGGGAGAGATGAAATAACTGCACCACGACACCGTGCCAGGCACTGTCTTTTTCATTAGAGAAAGAGCTGAAAAATGTTCTGATCAAAGTCGCTTCCTCTTTCTGAGCTTGCTATAGCTACCGAAACACAGAACGGAAGGGGATATAGGCTGGCTTGCTCGAACTTGCAGCGCTACAAAGCTGCTGTGAAGCATTAGCAAGTTTTGATGGTTTGGGTTGCTTCTCAGTTATTTTGTGTTTCTGTCTGTATGTGTCAAATACTACCTACGCCCACTGGCTACGCTCAGCTTGAATGCAATTCGGCTAAATTCCATGGGGTAACAACATTTGGCTCTTACATGTCTTAAAAGTACTACTAACTACCTAAAAAATTCACAAACAGCAACTGAGTTATTCTCAGAGGACCCTTGGGGGTTTCACCACTGTCCATAAATAAATTGAGGCACATGCCTACAAAAAAGCCCTCCTTAAAGCCTTGTGAGATCTGCAGGTACAGCTGCAGCTAGGACACTTCTCTCCCATTCACTGTCCTGCAGGCTTCGCAGTACAGACTGTTACCCAAAATTTCCTCCTCAAAAGCATACATTTCCATGGCCTTTATTCATTGTTAGGTATGGATTCTTCGTATATAGTGGTGGAGGCAAAAGATAGGTTGGTAGCCTACTATAGTGTGTGTTCAATGAAGGAACAATGGAAGTATTCAGAAGGTGGGAAAACTGGGAGATGCAGACCTGGGATGAAGCACCCACCCACGTACAGAGTAGAACAGACTCATAGCAGTAGAGCTGGTGGGCCTGGCTTACAGTGCTGCACAAAGAAGCATTATCATGCTCTTCCCCCTCATCTCATCTTTTAAATACATGCAGTTCAATTTATTCAGGACTTTGAACTCGGCGACTTAATTCCTTTTGTCTGTGGTGCCCAACACAACAGGACCTCAGTCCCTTACTGGAGCCCCTTAGAGCTATCATAAAACAACAGTTTTAATCTGTTTTACTCAGTCCTAGTGAATGAAGCTTTAGAGGGTATCTTTTGCCTGCTCTGCCAACTGGATACTTCATAAAGTGAAACAGAATCTCTGCTTCCTTCAGGGCACCTGCTTTCAATTACAGGAAACATACGGCACCTTCAGATTTTTCAGCTTTCAACATCTGTGCTTTGCAGGTACAATTTGTTGCATTCAAATTACTGTTAAACCTGAGGAATGGTGTCGAGCTTTCAGGGGCATGCATGAGAAACACTGGAGATGGACAGAAAATAATGGCATTCGCAATCGCTTTTTAATGTCTGATTAATGACTGCTCTGAACCAAATCCTTTAAGTTGTTTAGAAACCTCACCTCGCTTCTTCTGGAGAGTCCATTCAGCCCGAGTTTAATTAGAAGCACCACCTCTACCCTATAGGAGATGAACATACTGACACTGCTATGCAGCCAAACAGACCATTCTCACACCTTCCTCTAAAAGATAACGCTATAAATAATACCTTTAAAAAGGAGAACAGGCTGCTATAGGCAGTCAGCCACAGCTGGTTGCCATGCTGGGATGAGACAGTGACAGCTACAGGTTCAATTCTGTTTTCTACATTAGGTTAAACTGTCAGCCAGGGACACTTTTTAAACTGAAACAGGGGAAGCTCAGGCTGGATGTAAGGAGAAGGTTCTTTACTGTGAGGGTGGTGAGGTGCTGGAATGGGTTGCCCAGGGAAGTTGTGAATGCTCCATCCCTGGCAGCGTTCAAGGCCAGGCTGGACAGAGCCTTGGGCAACATGGTCTAGTATGAGGCATCCCTGCCCATGGCAGGGGTTGGAACTGGATGATCTTAAGGCCCCTTCCAACCCAAACCCTTCTACGATTCTATGATTATGCTTAGAGAAATCATGTCTTAAGAAAAGATTTTTAGATTCAAGCAAACTTAGAAAGAAAACTAGAAATCAACTCATATTGTTCAGTTAATGTAAGGAAAATCCCACAAATTAGTGCCATAACAACCTCCAGGAGCCCTGCATTCCAGAAGTCTTTTCTCCTAGATCACTTAGTTGCGCAAATTTGCCTCATGACAAAGAGCAGAACATTATGGCAACTCCTAGGCTGGTTTACACCTTTTAACTTGAATTCAGCTCTGCACTTCTGTCTCCTATTGTTTTTCTTCAGGAGAGTGAAGGAGTAGGATGGGATCCAGGTTCATCTTTGCATTCCAAGCAGGCTACACCTCCTACACTGGCTTCAGAACTTTTCTTAAGTTAATTATGTTTGCACTTGGATGCAAGTTAAGTCACAGCTCAACCATTATCTGTGCTCTACTGTGGCATCCCCCCCGCTATATTTGACTACACTAACCACCTAATGCTTTGCAGTAAGTTTTTGATACGTGTGTGTTTGCAGATGCTCGTGACAGACTAATAACACCGAAGGAGGCCCCAGGAACGTTTTAGGTAAATATTATGCGTATATTTTCTCAACAGTGTCTGCTACCAGCACCTTCAGAGCTGCATAATCTTATCTAGAATACGTTTGCATTCTGTTGCACTAGTCAACATGGTCCATGCTATTAAGCAAACTGTTATTTGATTAAAACATTATGCAGAACATTATTCCAGGACACACAGCCATGTGGATCTGAAGAGGTAACAGTTTCTATTTCTGTCTTGCAAAATCCTGCTCGCCATCTTCAGGTACTTCTTCATGAGTCACAATGAACAACGAGTAGATTCAGGCCTTTACCTAGGCCAGGAAAACTTCAGAAGGGATTTGAAGAAACTATTTGTTCTCATGTCCTTGTCTGCTCCCATCCTTGTCATCTCCCTTGTTTACTGTTATTCCCTATTTAGGCCTAAAATTACTGAGAGGATGGATGCTTGGAATGTAGGTCCAGCTGCAAATGATCTGAATTTGCAAGAACTTCAGAGCAGGCATCTTGTCTTACTGCACCAAGAGAAGACACAACATCAGTACAGCGAAGATGCTTGAGCTTGGTGGAGAGCAGATGTTCAGCATCTTAGCTTTTTATAGTAATTGATTATATTGTCATCTTTTGGGCTGCCATCAGCAGATGGTTTAACAGTTTGGAGTGATGGCCAAACTGAAAAGAACTGAGTAGTGCCACTGACTGCATTATGTCGACCAGAAACGATTAGGGGATTATCTTCTCATCTGAAATATGAGAACTGACTTTCATGCTCAGTCACAGACTTCCCGTAGACATGCCTCATATGAGGTAAAACAACAGTACAATCTAAGCTACGACAGTCACCTATATAGACCATATATGAAATAAATTTAAGCTAAACTAGTTACTAGCAACAGCTGTGAAAGTACAGGCTCTGAAACTCATCTGCTGCAGACAAATCTCTAATCTCTTTGGCTCAGATTTATTAAATCTACATGTGCAGGATTTCCTACTCTGTAAAGAGAAATAATCATTTTAGTGGGCAATTCAGACTTCAGGTGGACTAAAATGGAGGTAGAAATATCTTTCCATGACAATGGAAGCATCTTAGGGCAAATGTAGATAAGTACTATCTATCTGTAAAGGAGGATAACAGCTTTTTCACAGCATTATCATGAAGATGAATAGAATACATGTGGCTTAGAATTAATTATCTACCCCAATTAGATGAACTTTCTTGTTTTCCGTTCAAGTTGTCTGCTAATAGTGTGCCAATACACATCTGCTCTGCAAAGGAAAAAGTATTCCCTTTCTGTTTCAACAGTTTAAGGTGTTGCTAGGAACCTAAGACCAGAAAGGACATCCTGTGTCACCAAGCTTGGTCCCCAGCCAATATGGGTAAACCCAAATAATGACCTCATTCATCACATTCAAGTCCTGTAGTCCAGTAAACACAGCGTTGCTGGTGCCACAGACTTTATGCTGAGTCTGCATGGTCTCAGGCCCCAGGCATGTCAGGCTTGTCTACACTTGTATTGCCCAGCCTGGAGCTTCATTTTAGCTGCTTTAGCTGTAGCAGCAATTTTCCTAATGACCAGGTGGCTGTTGCCTAATTTATTTTACTTTTGCTTATCTTTGCATAATGATGTGGTTTAAGTGTAATTTTTACACAGACAGTAGTAACAAGTAGTTACTCTGCACAGGATGAAATATTTATGATCCCAGGATAATGACAGAGTGCAGAGGAACACAGACACGGTTATCATAGATGAGAACTCAGAAGAGGTGACACACAGGGCAGTACAGAGGAGTGGAGACAGGAGCTGGTATCAGACAGGGTACAGAGTGACACTCAGGACCCAGGGCTATAAAAATTCATCTACAGCTGGCTGAAGAAATGCAATCCTGTGGTTTTAGGGCTAAAAAAGAAGTATCCAGCATGCGTAAGACATCACATTCATACTGATTTCAGGGGTAATGCAGTGTTGCAATCCAATGAAAAAAGAGCAAGGTGTAAAAGCATGGCAGAAAACACAGAAAACCATTAAAATAGCCCAAAGCAGAGCTCAGAGTGAGGATGAAGAAATCATCATGCTCCTCATGGCAATGAGGTAGAAGAAACTCCCACTATCAACACATCCCTTCCAGTAAAGCCCATGGTATCTGACAACTTGCCATAACCACCCCCAGCACCAAAAATTAAAGCCATCAGCCTCACAACGCATAGAGTAAAGGTGAGCAAAACATCACAGAGGTAGATACTCAGAAACGTATGTATATCCATTTAAAATGTATTTTTATTGAAGCTTTATCCCCTGTAACAGTATTTTCTTTTCTCTCAGTAAGTAGATCTGAACTAATGATAATTCCTTGATTAGACCATTAAGATTTCAATTACAGTAACAACACATTTTTGCCTTTTACACAGAGGACGCATTTTGCCTTGCCTGTGAAGAAGATTTTGCTGGTAGCAATGTCCAATATTAAAGCTAGCCTCTTGCCTCCATTCCTCTACAAGACAGCCAGGCAAACCCTCACAGCTCTGACCAAGAAAAAAACAAAACAAAACAAAACAAAACATCTACTGATTTTTTAGCATAAATATGACTGATTTATATCCATTACTGTCTTGTGCTCCTCTGCAACATTTACTCTTCCCATATGTTCCTGCACAGCAGTTGCACTCCTGTAAGGCACTGCAGAGGCTGATCAAGACCAACTCTTTTTAGGCTCATCTAATGGCCCCTTACATCTTTTCTTACTGTAGAAACCACAGCACAGATGCACATCATTCAGGAAGTTTACAGTGAGACCTGACCCATTGGTTAAGAGGAAAGGCACAGCCACAACAATTTCATGTTAATTTGAAACATTCGTGTTTGCTGGAGTAGTTTTTGAGTAGTAACAAAGCGAGTGGTAATAATATAACAATCATGATAATATGTTAATAGTTTTAATTGAAGTAATTTCTGCAGACAATAAGAATTACACCCTAATGTGTTAATTAATATGATTAGGAAACGTTGCGAAAACGAGTATGTAAAATGATACAACACAATATCCAGGAAGGCATGTGTTACAGGGGATGGCTCCTCCGAGCACTCCTCGGGGGGGAGATTTATGGACATTAATACACAAGGCTTCAGCAAGGTAAACAGCTGTTTTGACTTTAGTTATAATGAACATTAACACTACATCCCCATTTCTGCTTAATTAAACCTCTGACTTTGAAACTAATCAAGAGTAAACATCTTTACTAGATGATCTTAAGGTCCTTTCCAACCCTAACTATTCTATGATTCTATGAAAGGTAATAGGCACTAATTGGGCCCTGTGCAATTTCAGCCTCAGCTTGCAGCCAGAGTGATCTACCTAAACCCAAAAGCTGCTCCGAAAAGGTAAAAGTTTCTCTGCCGCTCCCCTCTGCCAGCCTACCCAACAATTGCTTCACTCAAAACCAAACCACGCGGACGCAGGATAAAAGAAATGGATCATACGAAAGCACTGTGAAGTGAAAGATTAAATTAAATGCCTTTTTACTCCTGTCCAGGTAGTCACTTCCTTATTAGTTGTTATACAACATAAAGCACAAAAACTCCCCAAAGTGTCAAAGGACTCTATCCAGCCCTCCTACCGGACAGTTGACAGCCAGCTCCTGTGCTCTCTGATTCATCTTTACTCTCCCTTAGCGAGGATCATAACTGTGCCAGCACGGAGTTAAACATCAAACAAGCTCACCGAAGAGGCAGAGAAGGAAGTAGCATGCAACCTGCTTTTTAAATGCACATGTAAGAAACACAAGAGGCATTACTAATACAGAGAACGTTGCAATCCGTAGTGCTGTGCTCTGTGTTGTGAAGATCAGCCTCTCCGCATAAAATGTCCCCCCTTCTTCATCACAACATGCACCAGCCAGTGCCTAAGCAGCTTCATGCAAGAGGAACCAAGGGCTCGCTGCCTCTTCTCCTACCACCCTTACAGAGGGGAAAAGTAAAGAAAAAGAGGAACTTGTGCCCTAAAAGACACACGATAATTTCACATTATTCTGTTAACGAATCTTTAAGACGAGAAAGGGTAAGAAAATCATTGAAATACCTCACGGCCCCTTAGATCTGGAAGTGACAGCTACCGCCTCTCTTGAACCGCCTCACTTTGCAAGCATGCTCCTGAAGGTTTCCTTCTGACCTACAACCCTTATCTGAGCTTCCTCTGTGGCTCAGCACTACAGAAAGTGCCGGTTCATCATTACGCTTTAGCCATTTACTCACTGGTTAACTTCTTATTTCCCCTGGAAGCTGAGAGTTCACAAATCTAATAGGCAAAAGCTAGGGAAAATATCCTGTGGTTCGCTACCAGCACACAATAACCCTTAATATGAATACACATATTAACTTGCAGCACAGTTAATAGTCAGTTGGGATTTACATGCACAAGCAGGTTCATCTTCCAAAAGCACCATTTTGTAGCTGTCAGAAGGAAGTGGTAAATACCACATGCGCTCTCGCCACTTCATGGGAGACTGGCTACCTAAGCCTTCAACTGAGAGCAGACCTTAAATATAAATCACTTAATTGTTCGTTTTATTTGATACCTAAGCACTTCATGCTAATACAGTTAATCATTAAAGACTTACAATGTGACAAGATATACGCCCATCTCATAAAAGAAATATTAGCGAAACGGAGCTGGGTCTGAAAGGCTCTCAGTAATGTACAGCGTATGTCTAATTTTAGATTGAGGTTGATTCCTCAATCACTGGAGAGTTTGCAGTGTACACAGCCAACCCAGCTCAATCAACTGACTTCTATCTCCATGACTCCAGGTCACATTATCTCATGAATGAACTGTTATGTAGGTCAGTCAAGAGTCATCTTCTAATGGAATGCACGTTTCAGCCTTGGCATTTATGCTCCAGATATCAAGGCTGTAGAATATCGGGCTAGTCAAAAGAAAATATCAAGGACGGGGCTGTGATAATTAGGCTTTGTTTCAGACAACAAGCATGGAAAGAGATGCTAGCAGAAGCTCTTATATAGCTGTTCTCATTTTAACTGGGTTTAATACAGATGGAAAGTGCAGGAGCAACAGGCTCAGTGCAGAGAGGTGCTGTTGGGTCACAGACCAGATTTTAGCTACAAATCAAGTGCTGTCCTGCTTACGTGGCTTGGCTGGGAGGTATATTGGTCTCCGCTGAGGCATGTTCCAAATACGTGTCTGCTTACTTGCAGTAACTGATACCACCAACTCTTTTCACACAGGCCCCTGAACGGTCATCAGGAAGGAGTATTTTTGGTTGCTGCTCCCAAATCAAGGTGGACTCGAAACAACAACTGAACTGAAAGCTTCCATTCCTCATCGCCAGTCTCCTGAGTAATGCTTGCACTTACACATTTTAAAGAGCAAAGTCTTTGGGGAGACTTCTCCATATGGTTCATGAGCTGCTTATATAACTTTGCAATCAGGGGTTGATGAAAAATACATTAGAGTTACAAGCCCTGGTAATACTTAGGTAAAATGAAGAACAACAGACTGGAGACGCTCGATGAAACTAAAGCAAGAGAGATACTGCTTTACAGAAATGTTTTTGAACAGACATTTCTTTTCACTTCCTGTTCAAGCCAAGCTGTTTTAATATAGACACAAAACCAAAACTGCAACTGATTAGAATTGGGTTGGCAGTAGTTCCCGTATGAGGAAACACATTGCTCACCATCAGATAAAAGCCAGGCTGTCTAAATGCAGCACTGCTGTACTTTGTAACGGTGACCCAGCAGCTATTTACTAGTTACTTGTGTATTTTCAATTTTCAAAAACAACTCACAAAGGATTTTCTCCTCTTTTGTGCTACCCTAACTTTAAAAATGGTGTGCAAAGGGTTAAAACCACTGAAGTGAAAGCAAAATGCCCAAGGCCAAGTTTTCCTGTAGCCTTTATACTTGGTTGCATTTTCATCTCCTGTGTCCTGACAGCTGTTATCTTCAAGTGTGCTCCGACATGCCCATTGCCGTTCTAGCAGCCTTTTTGTTCAACTCCAAGCTTGCTTTTTAAAGCTTTAAAACCTTAATGCATGTGGGATGTAGAAGGGAGATGCAGGAAGCAGACCTATTATATGGGATACATCTTTTGCCATCTTATGCCCCAACTGCTTCTAAACAGGGAGTTCTAAAAAGGTACCAAACTATGTGATAAAGAAAAATAGCTCCAAACCCCCTATGTAAACCTCTCCTGATCTCCAATAAAGCCTTTGTTCTGTTGTTGTTATCTCCCAGCAACAACTGCTTTGCACTCACTTAGTGTGATCCTTAGGAGGATGTGAAAGCAGTTACAAACATCTGTTAATTAAGTCTCAATTTGCACGTGAGATGGGTAATATTCTAATTTCACAAATGAGTATGTTGAACCAAACAACACTGGAGAAAGCGAGCCAACACAAGGACTTGTATACAAGCTAGAAGGAGGAAGCCTGAGTTTCCTTCTGGCTACTATTCTAAATAAAACAAAGGCCATACAAGTGCACATGAGATGTTGACAGCTTTTACTTTGCAAAAGACAAACTCAGAATAATTTTCCAGAAAATAAACACAGATACCCACATAAACCACAAACCAGATACTGAGGAATAAATTTTGTCAGGTCCAATTTGCAAGAAAGAGCATTAATGTATTTTTAATGGCTGAACCAAGGGAAGGTCATTATACAATGTTTTAATTCTAGTACATTAGTGTTGTATTTATACATTGCCAGTTAATGCGATAATGTCAAACTCTCCACTAGTTGTGACATCATAGAAAATATAGGCTGCTTCAGTATACTTTGGGAAAAATAAATCTGAGCTATTATTAAGCTCCCCTACTCCAGGGTTGGGAGAATGTTTATCTTGCTGCATCAATTTTACATGCAAGACAAAAACTACAATGGGAAGTCAACAGATGTGGAAAATGTAAACCCTTGGCAAAGCGCACATCAACAAAGACAGAGAGGGTTTTGCTTTTGTTTCGAGGGGTTATGGTTTTTTGCAAATGAAATAATTTCAGTGTTTTTTGACCTGTAAATGCCACTTTAATGGAATGCAGGAAATTAATAGAAGTGAAAAAAATAAAATATAAATCTGAAAGCTTGAGGAAACAGGCACTTCAGCAGAGATGTTGGACTTCGATTCTTGAAAAGTGATAAGCAATGAACTGACACTCAGCACTGTTACAACAGGCCAATGCAACTCAAAGCTGATTTTGGGTAGTTCAGGAACAGGGTACAACATGCTGAGTTTTGTACGTGGACATGGTGTATATCCAAAAGTAAAGTATCCTCCTAGGATTAGCACTTACAGAAATGGAGTATTTCCCTGAACCTAGGAACATCATTCCTTTAAAGGCTTCTAAATCGAGATGGTTGTTTATGACACTATTAAATCTGTAGTTTACACACACACACTTTCTATAGATTAACATTTAGCAAAATGAAAATGTCCTGAAGGTAATTACCTGCCTGCAATTCAGGGCATTCATAAAAATTACAGCTCCCTTCGGCAAGAGGTTGCGTTAGGTGGGGAAGGAAGCACCGTTACCTGAAATTCAGAGCTTTCCGAGGGCAAACCCATCACGGGTTCTGCTGCTCTGGTTTTGACTCGTTTCTGGTTTCCTACAAGTGCATTTGCATTTGACCCACGCAGAGGTCTGGCAGAGCCCCTGTGTTTTTCAGTAGTAGTTTCTCATGCTGCCTCTTGGATTGGATGTTTTTTGCTCCCAGAACTATGGCATATCGCCTGCTGCACAGATGATGCCATGCCCTGTGCAACCTGGCTGTTTGGACGTCCTGCAGTGTGGTTGGGGCTCATCACCTCTGCAAGCAAACGGCAGCAGTTTTGATAAACCACACCCTACTGAGAAAGGGGAAACCGAGTTGCAGCTTTGCTTTCATTAATAATCAGGAGGGGTTTTTGTTCCACCCCTGACATTTTGTGTGCCCTGAGGCTGTTAACCCTCCTCAGGCATTGGCCTGATTCATCACTGCAACTACCCCAACTGAAGGCAAGTTTAGCCTTGCTGTACTTAGACTAAGCACTTCAGAACATTTTTATCACTGTGCTCAGGGCAGGATGGAGCTGATTAGAGCCAAGGTCCTCAGATATTCATGTAGCACGGTCATCGGTGACAACAGATCTCGCCAAAAACCTGGACCAAAGCAATAGTGCATCACACCTCATTTTCTTCATCTTCAGATGGCTGCATCTGTGGGCTGTACTACCACTGATTACAGAGCCTTGTTTGGTTGGTTTTTCTTCATTATATGGCTTTTCCCTCCCCAAACCTTAAAGCTGTTCAAGGAAAACACATCAATTTTCATTAAAGTTTACATTAGCTTTCCCTGCTCCATCTCCTTTCTCCACACTTGTTACAAAACTGCCTTACTTTCAGTACAGTAACTCTTTATCATTGCTTCATCTTTTCAAATACTTCCAGATCTCTTCTCATACTTATTAAGTTTCTCTTTTTTGCTCTTTTGTTGTTGTTTTGGGGTTTTTTTGCAGGCAGGTGCTTATAGACTTATAGATTATACAGTAAAGTTGGATCAGCGTTTTGAGGACTGAATCTCTAGTCAGTTTATCTGCATAGGTGAATGGAGCATTTCAAGGATTTCTTCCTTTTACAGATATATAATGCTACCATCCCTTCTTTTAGACATTGAACCCATGTCTCTATCACTCAAAGAGTGATTGCACTAATACTCCTGTCTGAAAGAATATGTAGGCTTATGCAAAGTAAAATGAAATACATCAGTAAGGAGCAGCTGACGTCTTCATGGTGCCCATGAACTATTAACTAAACATGCCAATGGACAGTGTATAACAAAAGACTTTCTTCTGAAACAATTTATGCAATTATGAATATGTAAGTTATGTTTTCCATGCTCCAGTTTGACCTCTGCTTACCGAAAAGTTGACAAGGACACTCATATTTCGACTGCAAGTCATGCAAAAGAACACAGTACAAACCAAAATCAAAATTGAAAGAACACAACCCGTTAGATTACATGGGATCCTCAGGTTTCACTTCAACAAAATGGACAAAGTTTTCAGTCCACCGGACTACAATGAAAAAGATTTAAAACATGAAACAAGAATATCATAGAGGTTTATGATTCTCAAGACAAATAAGTGTGTATCTGGTTAGGATTTTAGGTTCTGTTATGTCACAGAACTTACATTTTTCAATCAATTTGAAGACTTCTAAAGGCATGATATTATTTTTAATGACCTGAACTTAGCAGCATCTTCCAACATTGCAACTTGTTTTATCTCAGTCTAAACTTTGACTGTTTTAATTTGCAGGGAGATAGGAATAAGAATTTTCTTTGCTTAACTCACTGTAAGTGGTTAACTCACTCCAAGCTTGATCCAATGCAAAGATTAGCACTAGAGCTGTTTAATGTCAAAGACTGAAGAGGAAGGTCTCGTAGTGAGACTTACTATGGGCGAATCATGCATATTTTGCCCATACTACTTTGTCTAGCTTTAAAGTTTTCAGGTACATGGAAGTGCAAACTTGAGATGGCTGCAGCTGGGCTCCCAAGGCTCTTGCATGTGTAGACAACAGGATATTCTACACAGGGGTGTGTCTTGCTGATGAGTTTCTCCGGTACTGAGATAACCAAGATAGTTTATATCACATAAAATACAAGAGGCTGAAAGGAAGGAGGAAAAAAACCAAATCACACCCAAATCCAAGTTACCCAGATTCAGTCCTGGCTCCTTTTACTCTGAAAGTTTTGCATCGGAGCTATTTGTTGAATTGGGGAAAATGCAGCTGGTACAGAGATAAGGAAGGCATGAAAATGGAAGGTCTTATGACAACCACGCTTGGCTTTGTATAAGCATCCTGTTACATTGGATAAATCAAGTGTAATGGTATGCGATAGGGGCAGGTAAAGACAGGAGCACTAAAGAGTACAGCTGTGGTTTAATGCTTTCCTCGGCACGCTGGCAGCGAGGTTTCATTATCAGCCTTGACTCACTGACTATTACAAACCTAAGCCAAGCGAGAAAAATTTCCATCAACGAATATTTATAGAGCAAAAGGTTAACTAATACAGAAAAGCGGGATTGAACTCACTGCAGAACACAGCTGGGGAAAGAAATTTGGGAACGTTGAAAAGGCTGAATTTTGCTACAGACCAAAGGCTGGAAACAAGTAAAAAATCACTTGGACTTCCAATTCAAATTGAAAGCAGGAGGTTGCGTGAGGACTGCAAGACAAAAACATTTAAAAATGTAATAAATAAAATGAGATGACTGAATATCTCATCGTGGCCAACAGTGGAACCATGTAGCAGAACCAGGTATTTTAAAAGGGCCTGAGATGAGGCTGAGTGCTTGTTACCTGCTGTATGAACACTGAAATCAAATTAGCCTTTAAAAATTATATGCAATACCTTTAAGCTCTCGGTGTTATTTTGTGAAGGGCAGAGATATTACTGGAGTTTTTAGAGAAGTATATTGGCAATTCTTCCCCGTAACTGACTAATTACATATAGAACACAAAGATCAACTATAATAGGAAAAGATTTACAAACCCTCACAAAAATGGGGCATTTGAAATTGGGAACCTATTAGAAATTAGCAAATTGATATAAAAAACCCTGCCATAAGCTTTTAAAAGCAGAACTTGAATACACAGTACTGAAGTGTGTAACACTTTCCAATTTTCACCCTAAGACATTTGACAGTTAATAAAAAGGGGGAAAAATTACATTCCTTCTCTTCATGAAGATCCTTATGCGTATGAAAGTAATCCACAGAACATATCCAACCGACTTCTTCAGCCTCCCAAATGTTGCTTCTTTTTCTAATGTCTATGATCTTGCAGTGCAATGAGTAAACGGAAACACATTATCACACTCACAAAAAGAAAAGTTCTAAATGACGAGACCTACACGGGAAGCTTTACATTCATACTGTAGTTTGAATCGAAAAGCTAAAAACATGAAAACTCAGCTTGGTTGCATTTTTAATACCGTCTTGCTAAGCCTGATAGTTTTGCATTGTGCAACATGACTTGCTGGGCAGTGACTGCTATGCCATTGCCTGAATACTGACAGTTTCAACACCAATCTTAAATTTCTGAATTTTCAAGTACTTTCCATATTGCCTAAAGGCTACTATATTAAACTGAGATTTAAGGTCATGTTGAAGTGAAACATCATAGAATTGTAATAAATTGTATTAACAGGGAAAAGGTGGAATTTATGGAACAATAAAGTGTTCTGGAGAAGGCTGGAGAAGGATGAGCTATTTACAAGTTTTTAGAATCCCAAGACTTTGCCATTTTGCAGAGGTTCTGCAAGACCTTCCCTCCACCCTCAATATAAACTGATTTTCTCTTGTCATTTTTGTCCAACCATGCAGACCTTAAGGACCAAAATGTGAACAAACACTGAGGAAGGCACACAGTGCAAACATCTGTGCTATGGTGCACCCCATTTACGTGCTGTGACAAGCTGCATATGCGAAGGTCACAGCACCCAGCAGCACAAGACCCTTGCGATTCATCACTATGACAACATTCTGCTTTTTGCCCCAAAACCTTAGGATTATGGCAAAAGATTAGTTCACAATGTATTATACCCAGTGGGGTTACTCTATAAGCTGTTCCCACATACTTGGAACAAGGTTTTATGAAGGAATATACTCATGAGCTGAAACCTAAAACTTCCTGGCGGTGTATAAAAGACCCTTCATCTGCCAAGTTAGGAAGGTTTTTAAGAGGGGTAATGCAGGTGTTTTCTAATTCTTGGTATTTTCCTGTTCTTTCAGTGGGATTTTGAAACAGAAAGTGCCTTTTGCTACCTGCAAGAGCAGGAAAGTATCTGGCCAGCTCTTCAGGAAAGAGGAGGTTTGCCATTCACTGAGGTCACAGCAAGAGCAAGGCTCCCTCTCCCAGCCATGCAGCTGCCTTTCGCTGTTCTTTCTTCACCCTACATAAGATTCACACATAAAAGTCCTTTCCTAGAAAGGAATGCTGGAAAGGTTTGAAGAGAACTGTCATCTCTCTCATTGCATGGCACTGTCAGCTTTGAAAGACTCAAAATACATTGGGGGAGAGGGAAGGAACTAAAAAAAGGAAATAAGAAACATAGAGCCTGAAAACTCAGAAATAAAAAAAGGGAAGAACCATGAAAGTATTTGTTTCAAAACTTGAATGCTGATCTTGTTGCCTATTACCCCAATTTTGCCTATAGCCTGGGCTTTAATTGAGAACAAGGTAAACAGGAGAAGCAGATGTGCGGGATTTGCTCCAGATGTTTCATTAGGTCTGACACACAAGGCCTTTTGGAGGGGGTAAAAAAAGTTAACATTAAAATCCAAACAGCAGGCTTGATAAATTCAGCATCATGTCCTGTCTCACTTCAGGCAGTCTTCTTAGACCACTCTTCATTCAAGATTCAGCCCTAAATCATAAGGTGCTGTTGAATAAGAAACCTAGCTCACATTAGCAGCTAATATTCATAGAAACATTGAATCGTGGAATGGTTTGAGTTGGAAGAGACCTTAAGGATCATCCAGTTCCAAGCCCCTGCCATGGGAAGCAACACCTTCCACTAGACCAGGTTGCTCAAAGCCTCAATACTGCCCCATCATAACAGAAAAGCTCAATAACGCATGGATATGGACAATGTTCTGATGCGCCTACCTTCCATAAATACCAATCTGAAAGCTACTGTGACTCAGGTTATCAGCTCTGAGCATTGAGTTCTACAACATGTCAAGCCACGCAATTTTTAGCACAAGAGTAAAGCTTTTTTGCCAAATCTTGTCCATCCAAAGAGTAATTTACTGCTAAAACCAAACCAACTCACACACCCTCACATAGATAAAAGCTACCGACACAACTTGAATGCTACTGCAGAATGTCTGCCTGCCTCCACAGAGCGCCTACTACACTCGTTGATAAACAAGAATGTGCTGCACATGATCCAACAGCAAATCCAGGGGCACTGAGCAAGCAAAGTAAATGCAATGTGAAAAGCAGCAAACTTGAAAAGCAGAAAAAAATAAAGGAGTAGGTTTTATACTGAGGATAAAATTTAAAATATCTGTTTTAGGGAAGTTGCATTAGGTTTATGCAGTAAAGCAAATGCATGGCATCAGGAAAGGGGTATTTCAAGAACTGTATCACAGAATCCCAGACTGGTTTGGGTTGGAAGGGACCTTAAAGCTCATCCACTTCCAACCCTCCTGGCACGAACAGGGACACCTTCCACTAGAGCAGCTTGCTCCAAGCCCCTGTGTCCAACCTGGCCTTGAACATTGCCAGGGATGGGGCAGCCACAGCTTCTCTGGGCAACCTGCTCTGGTGTCTCACCAGCCTTTCATAGTAAAGAACTTCCTCCTTAATGTCTGATCTAAATGCACCCTCTGTCAGTTTAAAGCCATTCCCCCTCATCCTGTCACTACATGCCCTTCTAAAGGGTCCCTCTCCAGATTTCTTGGAGAAGTAAAACTATGCAATTCAGTTTAATTGAAAGAGACAGGCACAAAACCACAAAGGGCCACAATCAAGAAGCAAATAAAACATTCCTTGGTGAGATAACACAGATTATAACACAAAACCACCACCCCAAACTGGCCCACCGAACACTTATCTCAGTAGGCCCAGACAGCAGCATCTGTCCTCGGCGGGAGCTCTCACACGATCCAGCTCATCCCGGTCCCTACCTGGAGGCAGCGGAGCAGCAGACACACTCAAGGCATGGCAGTCAACCGTTCAGAAGTCATACTCAATACAACTCACTGCCAGCCTTCCGAAACCTCCCAGTCCTTCACCATAGGAAAACAGAAGTACAACACTCACTCCTTGAATTGTTTTCTTTTCCAGTAACAAAGCCGAGCACTTCTGAGAAACAGCCAGAATAATGTTGCTTCAGAAAGTGCAAGTAGCAAGCGGTGTCTTGTAGCAAGCGGTGTCTTACAGCCAGACGGGTAATAAGTTACACCCTGAATCCTATTTAGCTGTTTACATAATTCACAGTTTCTCTGGTTACATACTTCATAAAATATGACATCCAGCTGGGAAAGTTGGTCCACTTTATTGTCATATGGCAGTTGCTCGCTTTCTATCATCCAAATATCAATTAAAAGGCAGAAACAAAACTGCAAGGCAGATACCTTCATATTTTCATGTCACATTTGCATACATGCGCCCAAATACTTGCTGTCATTCAAAGAGGAAAAATAACCTTGCCTGAAATGTAAGCTGACTCTGCAGTGTTAGGCATCAAGTGTAATTCCCCAAAACCTTGAAAATGAGAACAATGAACAGACGTGCTCAAATTCCGCGTCAGCTATTTTAATGGTGCGTTTTTTCACATCCCTGAGATTAAATCATAATACGCCGTCAAGTAACAGATCTAGATCCCAGAAGTCAACATGATGGCGTTTTCAAAATACAGCATATGGGTATAGAGCCTTTGCTGATACATGTGCACTTAGCAAATATTAGAAAAATCAATCAGAATCAAAATGCAAAGTCTCCACAATGACTAGATGCCTTGTGTTATTCATTTCTAATCCTAATTGCTTGATTCCATTCATCAGGATTTATATATGCACCAGTACACTACTGAGGCAGTTAAAATTAAATACATCCCATTTTTTCCCCAGAAAAGTAATGGACTTTAACAGTCGTTTTATTGCAATGAGAGATATTAACATATAATTCTGCTCCTAACTCCAGTTTATAATGTAAGTGGATCCATTGATCACTTGCAAAAGGCAACAAAAAGAGAGTTTTGTTTGATGCTAAGGGCAAATAATAACCTGACCAGATTATCCATTATTCTGGATAATCCATCCAGTGTCTAAGTGCTACACAAGTATTTTGCCAACGACCAAGTCAGATTCGTGGCACACAAGTAAAAATATACCAGGAAAGGCCTTGTAAATGAATCTGCTTCTGTGCTGCACCAAACCCTTGTTGCTTTATATGAACCTACCAAATTCACCATGAATGATTTTAGCACCCACAGTGTAAGACAAGCACAAAGAAACCAGAGGAAAAGATACATATCACAAGAGTTAACCAGGTTTTATACACTTTCTTTCATACCTATCTCTCACAGCAGGTTACAAGTGTAAGTGGAATGTAAGTAACCTACAGATGGAGGGAATAAGGTTAACTAGGGCAACAGAGGAAGTCAGTGGCTTATTCCACTTGAAGAAACGGCCTCTAACCTGTATTAACAAACAATAGTATTACCATGGTGGGGGAGAAAGATTAATTAGTGGGGTCTATCACCATCCGCCATTCATTTAACGCATGCAAATCCCTATGGTTTAAATTTGAAGTTACATATGTGCATTGTATACACACAGAAGGAGGCAGTTTAGAGGGTAAAAATGGTAATCAGATTAGGAAAAAAGTGTGCTCCAAAACTTAAGCACTCAAATCACTACAAAAGAGTAACAGCTATGAAATATTGAAGAGTCAACACTAACACCATTAAACGTCAAAGTAGACCACCTTCTCAGTGCCAGCTTCTCGCACTGATCATCTGCAGAATGGGCAGCCCCGCATCAGTCTGTTTGCAGAAGCTTCTTCCCAACTACGTCAGCTAGAAATTGAACACCTGAATTCTCCAAAAGCCAAAAGATGCCCTTGCAGAGATCTGCTCTGCACCTTCTGGAGTCCAATCTTGGATTTCTTAGGAACTTTGTAAATAATTTAACATTTCCACGAGGGGGAATAGGAACGTTCTTTAAGAGCAAGGAGATATTAAACACTAACAAGGAGGTAAGAGGCTTTTGAAGATGAAAGTTATATATATTTGCAAGGCTTTCTTCCAGTTTTCACAGACTCTCTTCTCTACACGTAACCATGATTGGTAGAACAGCAGTAAACATTTAAACTGCATTGCATTATGCGTATAATAAGAGCTTGACAATTTTATTTTCTCCAAGAAGCAGCACTGCCTATATGCTCTCTAGTGGATGAACAGGGTTTTTACAAGGTCCCTCCTTCCCCCTCCTTTAAATGTGATCAAATATGAATTGAAAGGCTTTTATTCTGCCAGAATCCCAGTCCAAGGTTTTGTGTTTCTCTAGCAACAATAACACACTAACAACTGAAGCAGGGCAGAGAGCAGCTTCTCCTCCATCTCTCCGCTGCGTCAGGTGCCATCTGCATCACCACGCAGCTTCTGACCTAGACCTTGGTGAGAACTAAGGGCAAGTGGATTATTATTGAATTCTTTTAAGGCACATTTTGAAGTGTATGTTTGTCATGGGTAACCATACATGAAGGCTTTCAGAGGCAATTCCTGAAATCAAACACTAACTTACTACGGTATGAATTGACCAAGGAAGACTTCTGAGGCTCCCTGCCCCGCAGCCCTCCTGAACCCCACTTATTTTCTTCACTGCCCTTAAGTCACATTTGGGAAGAAAGAAGCTGCTCACAGATTGTTTCCTACAAAGACTTTGGCTTTCCATGCCAAAAGCATGCTGGGGAGAGATGCAAAAAAGGATGAATGAGTCCAACCTAACAAAAGGCCACCGTGGTTTCACAAAACACTGCGCCTTTGCATAGAAAGCAAAGTAGCCAGGATTTGGGAAATTTATATTTGTGATGCAAGACTAAGCTGCAAAATCCTTGTCTCTGCTTTAACCAATTTTGGGTAAACCGAGGGCCTGAGGCTCCCGGGGCTTTCATCAATACCAAGTTAAACTAAGCTACCTTAAAGACTGTCCATGTTTTCCCATTCTGGCAGAGGAATCCTGCATGAAAGCCTTTCCCTTCCCAGACAGCAGGTGCACAGGCTGCAAGAGCCCATTTTCCTTTAGATTAGCTGTATGCATCACTTCTTAAAAATTTATAAATCACTTAGCTTTCCAAGAGCCAGATTCCCAGTGGAGCATCTGGAATTACAGCCATGTTAGCAGTAAAGGAGAGAGTTTGTTAGAGCTGGCATAATACAGTGAACTATACTATAAATTACTTTAGGAAACGGCTGCTAATGCCCTCTCTTTGCAGGCTTGGGGGATACCACTCTCCCAGCAGTCCACTTCTGCTGAAATTAAAGAAGTTTAGTCATTTGAACAGAGAATATAGGCTTCTGCTCATCTGAAAGCATTTTTTCCCACCTAGAGGGCATAATCACCAATTACATCTAGATAATATAAATTTAATTATTTTTATTGGCTAACACAGTCGCTATCAGCAAGGAAAGCAAATACACTCCCTGAACTACCATTAGAAATTAGCACATTCGCAACAAGCAGTTAATCCCTGTGAGACAAGACATTTCTTAGGACAGTTTCTTAGAGCCAAGTAAGAGTTCCTGCAGGAGGTTTTGACGAGCGGTAAAAAAGCCCAACCAAACTGAAACAAAGAAAGCCCTGAAACCCCTCTTTGTTCCTTCCCAACTCACCTTTTCTTTTCTTCTTGCCGTTCCTTCTTGACTCCTATTTCTGAATTTATAAAAGTCTTCAAAAATGTATTTTTATATTTTGTGCATTCTGTACACTGAAATCTCCTCCTTTTTGGCTTTTGAAGTCCAGCGTCTTTGTAGACTGCCTTACTCCGGGACTACAGTTTTGGTTTGCTTTGAAAACATTCATTAAACCAGCCCGTTTTTAAAATGCCTCCATTTCCTGGTTTCTACTCATGTCTCTAAGATCTCTCCATACAGCGCTTTGTCCTATCTCAGATGCATGAAGTCCTGATGTCTGAGGCTGTGTAGGTCATTTCATTGGCTCCTTCTCTCATCAATGGATAGAAACTGGTCCTCCACGGCCATCTGTTCCTGCAGGTCAGGAAGAGATGAACATCCCTGGGGTGCCCTTTCTCCTCTGTCAAGAGGCCAGAAGAACCCAAGATTACAGCCTCATATTTCAGAGTTGGCTGCTTCAGCCAGGGCTGATAAGTCCTGGTTTAGTCCCTTTTCAAGACACTCTGACCTGTAGTCTATAGGTCACTGTGATTCAGGGATCCATAGGTAGAGAACCAGCTCTGCAGTACAACCAAGCATCACACAGGGTGAATGCCAATACCTGTGTAGGGAGAATCACCGATGGTACACTGAGTTCTTCTAATTACCACCCTAATGTCAACTATGAGAGCAAAGAGGCACCAATGGAACTTCTGCCGGGGCCTGACACATGGGTGGCTCACCCTGTCATCCCTGCCATCGTGTCTTTTTTGTTTGCATGACCCATAGCAGCCAGGATTAAAGCCTGCTGGAGGTGTACCTCAGAGCAGCATGGGTTTATTGAGTGCCATTCCATCCTCTTGCAAACCCAATCATCCATCAGGTTTGTCTTTTCCTTCCCCTGCACGCATCTCTAAGGGAGAGGCAGAAACACATATGCTGCGGTGCGACCTCCCTCAAGCTCCGGCTTTCCCCCTGTCTCTTTACTTCTCTCCCAGCCCTGCTCAGCAGAGGAGTTTGGCGCTGCCCAACCCGAGAGCTGCAACAGAAGCCACGCTGCAGCACTCGCATGCAGGGTGAATCAGCAGCTTTTCCCATAAAATAAGGCTGCTGGGATTGGTGGGGCAGTTACATAAGGCTGCAGCAGCCTAGGAAAGTTGATGTCAGAGGGAGACGAGGCAAGAGCAGCACTGAGAAAGCTCATAGGGAGGCACGGAATGGCTCTCGCAGAGGACCTGCGAGGTAACCCTTTACGTTGAAATGCATGCCTTGGCATGAGCAGTAACTCGCACTTCTTGATCCTATGAGGCGGAGGCCAAATGGCTCCTGGCCATTTGAGGTGAGGTGGTGGAGGTGGAGCTCCCTTTCCAGTCATGGCCATGCGCAGGAAGGAGCCACTAATTGTCTATCAGCTCTAGGATGTCCAAGGAGGATGGGTGATGATGAGAGGGGCTGACAACCCTTGAGGCATGTCCTTGACTCCTGCGTATACTGGTGAAAAGGAGGAGATGAAGGGAATTGGCTGCACCTAGCTATAGGAGCTGTGTTACTCCTTAAGCATCCCTGAAGGCATCGTTATATACACTGTCATTAGGGCTCTCTCTGCTCTACAGGAAGGGAAAAGGTAACTAATGACTACCATAGGGGGACATCCAACAAAGTGCTGCACCTTACCTATCATACTCCAAGCCGTTGTTTGAAATCATGCAGACTGTCAACCCCCTATCACATCTAATTTTAATTGACTGCTATTCCAGAAACCTCTTCCAACCTTGGAGTCCACATCCTCCTTCCAGTCCATAAAGCCATCACAAATCCTCTTGAGCATTTGCCATTTTCCATATTCCTTCTCGGGTTTTGGATTTTTGCATTTCTGTTTCCAAAACCTCTCTTAAAGCTCCCTTCAAGGGAGGGCTGGAATTTGCCAGTCAGAACCGTGGCATGCATATCTGTGTAGTGATACCGGCCACTTTCACAAGGAACTGCTCTGTGATCAGTGACACAAAAGAAGAGCCAGGAGGATTTTGCACGTGACTGTCTTTCTGCCTTGCTTTGAGTGCTTTTGTGTTGTTTTCTTAATCATGCCTTGGTAATCACAAAACCCTGAGAGGAGATTTACTCTGCATTACTGACACTGCCCTTTCAAACACACCCAGAACACCCGTTTGTGACTCCTTGCCAGGATCCTTCTGTGTCACTGCTCCAAACATGTTCCCTTTTTATCAGTCCCTCCCCTTTTCCCATTCATTTGCTTCAAGCACTTCTTTCCCAGGACTCTGCAGTTTCCTAAACTGTCCCTTTTGGAGGGCAGCACCTCCTTGACTACGCTAAAATCCCTCCTGAAAACACATCTGCTGAATGGCTTGCAAGATATTAGTCCCGCAAATTGCTACTCTCTTCATATGCATCTGCGTGCCTGTTCTCCAAGCCCACGTTCACCTACCCAGGAGCACAGTCACCCTAGCTTTTGGCTGGGAACAAAGGAGAGAGGGGGAGAAACACCTCCAGAGGATCATTCTGAGCACCTAAGATTTAATGTAATAGAACTATTAATAATACATAAGAATTATCCAGAGCTTTTTAGTCAGAAAAATCTACAGCTCGAGTCCCATCTGAATTGAAGAGAGGTTTTTTTTCCCTGTTCACTGGGACATGAATTAGTACCAAGTACATAACCTACATTTCCAGTTGAACGTGCAGCGTTGCGTACAGCCCTTGCTTTATATTTTAGTTCCTTCTTCCAAGTATAATCTTCTTAAGCATGCACTGAAATGCACTTGTCATTTACTGCCTGTTGTGTCAACTGTCAAGGTTTGGGGGTTTTTAATCCTGTTTCCTGTTCTGTTGTTCCCAGTCATTAACTCCATCTCCAATTTTAGTATTTACAGTGCTAAATTGGATGGATAGCTTGTTTTCAGCACCCAAATTGCAATTGTTGGTGTCTCTCTTTGGCTTTAGCACTATATGAACAGGGTTGAATTTTTCAAGTGGTGAGAGACAAAGCACCTAATGCACAAACCGGACCATGTCCTTAACTGTGGACTTGGTGGGGCCCTATATCATTAAAATAAGGCACTTAAATGCTTTGCTGAATCAGTGCCAACACTCCCAGAGCCTTAAAGCCCTGAGCACCTTCTTTAAAAACAGATCTTAGCTCCACTCCTGCTCACTTCAGCACAACCTGTAAGTTTCCATCGCACATGAACTTATCTTTGCTCTCTCGAATGGTGTCCAATTCAAGTTTCTAATCTATGGCTTTTTATCTTATTCATTGCTCCCTGAATGTGGAATTCACTATCTATTTTCAAAAGGGAAGTAAGTACAACCACTGTTTCCTAGACAACAGAAGAGCAAAATTAACTCTTCCCCAACCCCTCCCAATACAGAAGCAGAAATACTGAATTTTGCTATCTGAACCATATTAAAGAAGAGCTACTTCTGAAATAACTGATGTTACAAAGCAATGCATGGGGGAGAAAGAAAGGGGGGATAAAAAAGGGTTCATGCTTCTACATCATTAAAATACACCTTGCTTTTCACTCCGCATCCTTTCCCAAGCAAAACACAATTAGTCTCAGCTACAGAATCTACAGAGTCATCTTTATGATGATAATTAGAACAGAGAAGAGAAATTCAAAGAATTCCACTCATCCAGCATGAGTGAAAGTCCTGCTTTTTCAGCAGGGCACACAGACAGGATTTTACAGTTGATTGTCTTTGTATGACATTTCAGTAGGCACCAATATAACATAAAGCATTGTCTGCAAAAAAACAAAGTGCAAATTATTCTGAGTCTACTGTGTTGGTTCCTTGCATGCTACGCTACACTGGGGGATATTCACCCAGCGGGATTACTGGGCTGGCTGAGTCTCTCAACCTTTATAACCTGGAATCCAGTGAAGATTCATGCTGGGAAACCTGTACCTGCTTTTATACTATTTCCTTCTTAAATTGTTGGACTGCACCCCTCTGAGGTGACACTAATGGGGAAAAAGCATTACTAGACACCAATAAAGCAAAACCACTTCAACTTGTTTTATATTTCAGTGCTCTACAATTAGTGCTACGGAACCTTGAGGATCCTGGAATCTTTCTGTAGTTGTGTTTTGCAGCTGTTTGCCTGGGTTGTGCCCATGCAATGTAAATGCACAGCCTTACAGCCCAGAACCACAGCAATTCCTGAAACCTACCACAAGACAAGTAAAAGTGATTTTTGGGGCATCATATACGTTTATAACAGATGTGAAGAACAGATTTGTTGTCTGTGATGGGGAAAACTCCAATGGCACCATACAAGTCCTCTGTATCACGCAATAGCACAGTCCGCAAGTCTGCTACATGATCATAGCACGGTTCATGTAGCTCTCGGATATTTTTTGTGTTAAAACTTATATGGTGTAAGGAGCATTTGCAGAATGATTGGAATCAGTATCACAAGAACACTCTACACACCCACCAAGTTCTCACATATACAACTCTAGAGTACATATAGGCATCTCTTGGGTTTCCCAGGAGTCAGTACTACATAGTATCCTGTGTGGACAAGAGAGATGATAAACCTCTTCCTTTAATACAGACATTGGGTCATTAGCTGAGGTGAATAGCTCTGGAGAGGACACCTTCAGCACCGGAGCATGAGGAAATCACAGCATCCAGGAGTCTCAAGCCTGAACGGCAAGAGCCACCAAGGAAGCCCTTATCATTCTTATGAAGAATGGTTGAGGGACCTGGGGTTGTTTAGTCTAGAAAAGAGAAGGTTCAGGGGGACCTTATTGCTACTGATACCTATCTCACTACAACTACCTGAGAGGAGAATGGGGCCAGGAGGTGGCTGTTCCCCCAAGTAACACGAGATAGGACAAGAGGTAATGGCTTCAAGCTGCACAAGGGGAGGTTTAGACTGGATATTAGGAAAGGTTTCTTCACAGAAAGGGTGATCTTGCATTGGAATAGGCTGCCCAGGGCAGTGGTGGAATCACCATTGCTGGAAGTATTAAAAATTCATATAGATTAGGCCCTCAGTAACATGGTTTAGTGGTGGACGTGCCAGTCCTGGGGTTGGACTTGATGGTCTTCAAGGTCTTTTCCAACCTAGTTGATTGCATGATTATACGCTTGGGGTTTTTCTGCTCCTTTCCGCCAGGCCCAGTGTACAGCACAGCAATCCATCATGCCTCCAAGCCTTTTTCCCTTCACCAAATATCTCCTTGTGTTGAGTTGCATTGACAATGAAAAAAAACCAAAGGAAAAAACAAGCTTGTATTGTCATGGAGGGGAGAGACTGGATTCCTGATAGTTACCTACTCATGCAGTGCTAGAAGACCTGCTTAGACACATCTGAACTGTACTATAGTACTTGTATGTATACACATTCACACACATCTTCCTCTTTTCTAGGCCATGCTGATCTCCAAGCTGCCCTGAATGCCCGAGACATCCACGGAGAACTGCGGGTAAGAATTTTAGACTTAAGAGTCCAAGTCACAAAATGCATTATTTGGCTGTCAAACCAGGACTTGCTAAATTAATGAAGCATTTTAATTCCCAGATCAACAGAAGCAAAGTTAATTTTGTGAAAGTGTGCTAGATTCCAAACCTATTACTATTAAAACTAACTTAAACCTCATCTACATTCTTCAGGGAACAGGAGAGGAGAATAAACAGAGGTGAAATTAAGCACAAAAGTGAAGTGGTATGTTTTTTTCTGGACTGAAGTAATTCTGATGAAAGAAACTTAGAGGCCTGTTAGCACTAATTTCTAATAGACTGGTTCATTTTCCAGCAGCCTCCCAGATGCCATTTTCTTTATGCACACTTTTTTCCCCCTTCCACCCTTCAACAACCAGCAAATACATTTGTTTTTGCAGGGGTTAAGTCTATATTTCCCAAATGATTATTTGCACTGTAGGAGCTGTTCAGATCCTTCATGGATCAGGGTCCCCAGAATTAGATTTTGTATGAACACAGTACAAGGAAATGGTCTTTTCTCTAAAGACCTTGCACAGTCTAAGGTCTCAAATGAGTCTGAAATGAGGAGCAAATTTATTCAGTAGAAAGAGTTCAGGATAGAGATGAGTTCTCGGCTGTAAGTGGTCAGTCTGTAGACCATTTTCTATGGCTTTTACACTGTAAAGCAGCCTCTGAGCTGTGTAGCACGTTAATAGTAAGGTTACTCTACTAATCACCAGAGAAGTACAGAACTGGATGTATAGCCTTCCTTTAAAGAAACAAGATTCATTTTAGGGTTAGAAAAGGTATGTATAGATCAACTGGATATTCGCTGGGGAGTGAAGATATGGGATGAGACTTAAACACAAGTAAGAATTACTACAATCTCTACAGGCCAGGAAACATTTCATTTTGAAGACTAGATTTGTCTTGCACTGTCCTTGTGAGTTATGAGCTCAATGAATTTGAACAGGAGGGATGGAAAGCCCCTACTTTCTCCACCATTGCACAGGAAATTGCCAACTTGGCAGGCAGCGAACTCGGCTGATATAAAGACACCAATGTTCAAGTTTTTCACTCAAATCAGGTCAGCCTAGACAGTGGTCCACTTAGTAACTTGCTAGCTCATACAGATCAATCTCTATTTTCACCCACTTCCACGCCTGAGAAAAGGACTATTCCTTGACAGAAAGCTGGCATACTTCTACAAAACCAAGTGCGATAACAAAAAGACTTGACATTTTGCAACATGTGTATTTTCACTGGAAGTTTCTCAAACCACATAAATCTAAGACTCCATCTTCACTTTCAGCATTTGATGAAGAGTTTCAGAGACAACACTGCATTTGGGATTCTTCTCCTACATTCTCTGAGCCTACTGCTTTCTAGTTGGCTTAGACAGAATGCCTGAAAGCAGCTCTAAGACTCAGCCTGGACAAGTGTGTCATATAGGACCAGCCAATTAACAAGGTATTCTTCACCTGACTTGACACAAAACAAGACAGACTGAAGACAAACCTAACAAAAATCTGGTCTCATTTTTGTGCAACACAAGGGTGTCCCACCAGGCCCTTCAAAAGGGAAGACTTACTCCTGAGTAATTACTTGACAAAACCAAGATTAATCAGTCCCACTCAGGCCTTTCATAGAGTTTGATTTGTGGATGTCCCTCGGATAAGAAAAAGCAGGACCTGAAAGGCCAGGAGTCGTCCAAGTGGCAACCATGGAAGAATCATTATCCTTGTGTACTGCATTAATTTCACAAAAGAAGGTACTAACAAAGCTAGTTTTAGGCATATGAATCCAATGCCCCAGGTTCCCTCTACAGACACCAGACAGAAGAAAGCTCTTTAGATGGATGATGCAGAGTACCAACATTTGGCTCTAACAGGACATTTCCAAACCAAAGCCTCTCATTCTCCACTGGTTATGGAGGAAGCCAAGAAAGATAATCCTCCGTGCAAATACCTCCAAAGGCTGCAGGCAGGGTTGAAAGGGCAGCTGTATAGTAAAATGAGAGCACAGACTGAACTTCCCTGTGTTTCAATATCAAATTTTCCTTACCAAGACATTGACATACTTCATAAAAACCTTCAGAGCTCCTCAGAGAAAAAGCACTAGGTTAAAACTAAGCCATCATTACTTCCACAGAAAGTGAATATGAGGCTTTACAATGTATTTCTGTGCTTGCAAAAAATGGGTAGGAAGACTAAAATAACTGGCCTGATTTTCAGTGTCTATCTTTAGGCACCCAAATTTGACAATTTAGGTCATGTGACAATCTATACTATTTAAATCTCATATCCTGGATTACTGCAACACGAAACCACCTTTTATTGTTCCTCTAGCTATGATTTTAAAGTGAAAACTCTTCAGGGCAAGAAGTAGATCTTCTCTCTATTAAAATGTTCTCAAAATTACATTGCTGTATTAATGAGCAGTAGGAACTACTGAGCCTTTAAACTGGGTGCATTTTATTTTAAAGAATTAATCATTAAGAAAGGCCTTTACATGCCTGGAAATGAACCTTTGCCAAGTTTATCAATACACAGAGGCAAAATTGCTGTCAACCTGACCTGGACAATTGCAAAGGGTTCATTATTCATGCGCATTCAATTCCTGGCCATTTTGCTGAGACAAGGATATTACACAGTGCCAACTGAGATGGTGGTTTTGAGATGGACTCTTTCCCACTATAAACTGGACCACATCCACTAGCTTATTTCATGCACTGAACAGCTGTTGCAAGGAGGAAAAAAAAGATCCTAATTCAAGCCAGTGTCCCAGAGGTAAAAGATCCGGTAAAAAGCAATGGTATTCAGATGTAATGTTTATAAAACTATGTTTCAATTCAAATGCTGGTCTGGGAATAGAGAAATGCAAAGTCTCCTTTTAACCCTTTGCTTTCTAGCTTTGAAAATAGCCAAACGAATACAGCTTTGACCAAAAAAGTCCCAAACAGACCTCAAACTGCTTTCTCAAGCAGTTTGCTACAGAAAGTTTCAGGTAAAGAAGAGAGACATTTCTGAATGTACAGCTAATGACACAAAGGTAAGGAGGAAAAGGTTGTCAAGCACATCCCTTATAAGCAGGTTTGGGTGTTGCTCTTGAAAACTGCATTTATGGTTAAACATAACATGTTAGTAGGGTGTGCCAGCGCTATGTGAACATAATCCCAACTATTATGCATTGATTAAAGAAAAGGGTAGAATTATGTTAGCTGTAAGGAAGAAGCTCTTCCCTGTGAGGGTGCTGAGGCGCTGGCACAGGGTGCCCAGAGAAGCTGCCCCATCCCTGGCAGTGTTCAAGGCCAGGTTGGACACAAGGGCTTGAAGCAAGCTGCTCTAGTGGAAGGTGTCCCTGCCCATGGAAGGGAGTTGGAGCCAGATGAGCTTTAAGATCCCATCAACCCAAACCAGTCTGGGATTCTATGATTATATAATAAAGATATATGGCAGATTCTTGCAAACATTTGCATTCATTACTTTCCGTCATTATTCAGGTCAAGCACCCTTATCACTAAAGCTGGAAAATAAACCGTATTTATTTTGGCTCATCTGTTTGCTCCCTAGGGAGAAAACAGCACACACAATAAGAAATCTTAAAAAACCCCTATTTTACTTGTATTTTCTGTGCATATTTAGAGAACTTCCGAATGATTCAGCCACCTGAAAACAGGAGAAATTGTATTTCCTTTGAATTATTTATATGGTTCTGTTCCTTGAACATAAACATTTTCTCCTTTAGTCTTATTTATCTAACAGACCTCCTGTTGCACTACAACAGCATCACAATACTTTCCAGAAGTCCAGTAATGTCAGACACAGGAATACAACAAACCACAGCTTGCCTATTTACCTTGATTTCCAAAAGCTAAGTATACACGATGGCAGCAGAAAACACCTTAAATGAGTATTGTCATGCTTGAAAATGCCTCTTCCATTGATGTACAGCCTTCTTACTGCCCTGATTTTTATGTTTAGCTGGTCACTCATGTACAACTGCTGTGGCAACGCCTGCCCTGAAATTGTAACTAAGGGTTTGCCCTTTTCTGTGGGCTTTAAGGGCTAAAGCACTTGAGCAGCTGAGCTGCTGAAGGGCTTTCTCCGAAAACATCATAGCAAAGTAGGGCTTGTTGAAAGTAACTGGGACTTAGAAGCCATCAAGTGCCTTCTGAAGATGGGACTGGGTCTCCTACATGGTTTCTGAGCTCTAGGAAGCACAACTTTTACCTATGGTGGTCATATATTGTTGTTACTTTCTGTACCACTTTGCAAGGGGAAACCACACAAGAATGATTTAACTCCCCATGCAGGATGTTGCATGTTTGTATTAATGATGTCTTTATATCTGCAACATAAAAAGAGCAGATGCAGAGAGGTTTAGAACTGCTGTAAGATTTCATATCATGGAATCAATCTAACAACACTGATTTCTGAGCAGAGCAGCCACCAGCTCCTCAAAAAAGACAGTCTGTCTTTCCTTCTTGGTGGCATCCAAACCTCATCTGAAAGGCTGTTACCCCTTCTGAATTCAGACCCACATGTGACATTTGAAATGGAGGGGGAAGAAAAACACAAGCACGCAAAACATGAACACATACATGCAAAATATGTGGCATGTAGCTAATGCTATCACAAACCAATACAAAATCCAAGTCCATTGAGAGGGCACAGGATCAAGAGACAGGGAACCAGGCACCTCCTAGCCTCAGCCAGCGCCATCCAATGAGCCTGGATGCACTTCCTGCAATTCAGGAGTGTTTCCGCTTCATTCTTCACCTTCCAACCATTTTTTTTCCTGTTGTTTAGACCACATGCTTGCTATGACAGGGACTTGTGGGTTTTTGTAGTAAGCTCAGATAGGGTGAAGAGAAAAAGGAGCCCATAGGCATCATGCGGCTATCAGCATTAAAAAGACTGAACAATCAATTCAGCGTTTCCTATTATTCCACCTTCTCTAAGGACAAGCATCAGAAAACTAAGAGAAAAAGAAAACTTCTGCTCTTGGTTCCATCACTGAAGCCAAAACCAAGCATATAAGGACACGTCTTGTACTTGTCCCTTTTTAGACTCTTAAAGTGACGGATATTATAATTGCTAGGAGGAAGAGAAGAGAAGCTATCACACCCCAGGAGCAACCAATGCACAGGAACAACTGAAACCTAGATGCCATTGCCAGGATTATATTTAGGTCTCACACACAATCAGCACAAAAGGAATACATCTTCCACAAATGTAAATATTATTTTGCAATGCTCCACTTGTTTAATATCCGTTGTTGTATATTAGTCATTCCCCACCTATTCTAATGACTCAGCGCAGTTAAGTAAACACCACTGCTGCGTGAGAGAGTCTTGGTTTTAATACATGCAAATGAATTAAACTCGACGTAAGCAGGTTATGAAATAACGAGAGTTGCCAAGAATCAAATAAGAGATTGAATTTAACCATTATTAAAATGACAAAACTTGGGATCACCAACTGTAAACAATTTTCATCACCTAATTAAACAGCCCATTAGTGCTTTCGAAAGAGATGGCTGGCGGTGGCCACTCAGAAAAACTGTTGACTTTGCAATGGTTTGTGCTGCGAGTTAATGGAGTTGATTTCAAACAAGCACTTCCCCAATGCAATTCATTACAACCCCATCAAATCCTGTGTGTAATGCGGCTCACTCTGGAATCAAAACACGAGCCTGGATTGCCCAGCACATGGGGTAGAAGCCTTCTGCTGTGCAGCACAAACCATTCTGGGCATGTGCCTTGTCATTCTTACAGTGAGTTAAACCATACACCTGGAAACGACAAAGCAGAACTTCAAGCATGTGGTATAAGGATGCTCTGCCAATGAAAGTCCCTAGGGAAAAGCTAATGTACGTAAAGATTTTGATGTACGTGAGTTCCCGCTGATGGAGCATTTCATGGTTGTGAATTCTCCTGTCCAAAGTTTCTCAGGAATACCACACATTGGCACCAACTTCTAGTGAAGGGCAGGGCCAACACTCCCCAAATATGTGTGCAACCCAAGTCACTTGCTATTTGCCAAATGCTTTGGAGTGATCTGTGACACAAAACTCACTGTGATTCCCTTCTGCAACACCACCCAAGCCATGAAAGCTGAGCAGAGCAAGACCCACCTGCAGCTTGAACAAAGTACTGTAAAGGTTCCCCGGTTGTCCATAGAAAACAAAGAATTAAAGAGGTTGAGGATTTGTTGAACCGTTCCAAATTATTGCGAGTCATTGTTTAGAACAGGCTCCTTTCTGTCTTCATCTCCCTTAAATAGCACAGTATCTGAAAATATATTTGTTTATGTAAATTGGACATCCTTCTCCTATTTGAATTAGCACCGTAAGTACATTCTGTATCAGTGCAGACATACTCGATGTATTTAATGTCAACACTGCTAGCAATGATGGAGATTGGAAATATTGCTCTGCTTGTTGGCCATGGAATAAATTTGCCAAACAGAATCAGTGTAGCTCTGGAGTTCAAATTAATGCAAGCAACACTGTTATCAGTAGTCTTTAGCCTGCCACTCTTAGCTTCTAACAGAAACATTTAGGAATAGGAAGCATTACATCTGGCTACAGCTGCATATTACATGGTCCATTGAGACTTAGATGCTGATGGCTGAACGGAATAACAAACAGCTGGGTATAAATGCAAAGATCAGGGAATCATAAGAAAATGCTTGTACAGTATCTTTGAAGCCTCAAACACAATGATACTGTATTAGTGCTATTAGCATCGCAGAATAAAATAGCCCGAGGATCAGCGTTCCAACTCCTCAGCGTGGGGAAGCAGCAACTTTAAGGCAGGTAGCAGCAGGCTCTTTTCGAACTACTGTAATATTTATATTCAAACAGTGTAATTTATTAAGAAGTTGGTTGTAAACCTAACATCAACCCTGTCTGCAGTGCCAGGTTAAAGGCAGCCTGCCTCAGAGTAATAGGACATAATTCCTCCTCATCCTTGGGAACGTCTTGAAAGTCTTCTAAAATTAACAAATGGGATATTTTCAGGGCCATTGGCAATTTAAGACACGAAGACCTGACACAAGACAAGCCTGATTCAATACAGGATCAAGACAACTTACTGAAAACTATGCTTCATTCCCCCATAGGTGCCAAGGTCGCCAAGACTGAAAACCAAATGCCAAGTACTGGCGTGGTCCCAGTGTTGGGTCTTCAGGTATTCACAGAACCACAAGCTGCAGTGCAATCCTTGGAATTCAGCAGCTTCCACTGAATGAGGGATTTATTTTTAAGGGACAAATGAGTGCTATTCTATTAAATTTACTATGCAGACTGCACATTGTCAGCAGTGACACTAGACACGACTATCTGGCCTACAAAGCAGCAGCACAGAAAGCATCAAAAGACCTCTCTAAGACAACTGAAGAACAAAGACAAAAAATCTGAGTGTGGCAGAAAGACCTAAAAATTGTCACTAACTGGCATAAGGGAAGGAAAAAATAGCTTGTAGCTCCTGTTATAAAAAGATTGTTCAGTAAGTGAATATGAGTAGTCTGGACCTCTAAAACCTAGAAACCCATTTTCCTGCCTGGTTTGAACTCTCCATACCTACCTAACTGGATATCCTACAGTTCAAAGGAGACTTTGCTAACTCTTGTCCATCTATACCAGAATTAGCAAGGAGAGGGACGCCTGGGGAAGGGGATAAGCACACAAGCTGAATGGCTATAGGTATATAACAGGAGAAATTAAGAGCAGCTCCCCTTGTAGCCTACTCAATGGAGCACATGTCTCCCTGTACTGAAGGTCTTTAAAGCGATTGAATGTTCCCATCTCAGCAAGACAGGCACTCACATTTCTGAAGCTTAAAGGTCAAAGAGATCTCCCCAGAGACATCCTGAAGGCCTGAGGAGACATAGTTTTGATGCACCAGACAAGACTGAACAGGCTTGACATGCTTTTTGGATTCCAGTGGAGAAACAAGTATTCAGGAGGACGGTGGTGATTATTTGTTGAACAAATGTACACTGGGTGGTGTTGCAAGCAGAGAAAGAAAATACATTCCCAGCCTGCCAGAGTTAATAGATGAGAAAGGAACAGAGAAAGAATGGTTTTTGAAAGGGAGACAGCTCTATAGCCATGTTACAGTTCTTGAGCCTCAGGAGCTGACAGAAAGGTGTAAGGTGACATGGTATAGAACAACACCACACGTAAGAAGAGAGGCAGAAATGCAGAACCTTGTGTCTCAACAGAAATTCATCACTGAAATCAAATCAAAGGTTTTTGGCATTATTTGGCATACCACCACCCTCTTATCTGTCTGGGTCTCAATACCACTCTGTAAGAAGAACCTCCCGTCACGATGCTAAGACCATAAGGATTTAACTTCAACAAAGAAGTTTCAGTTTCTCTACTGGAAATACAGCCTCTGCCAACGTTGAAGATAGCTCTGAGAATTCAGGAGCATTAAAGAGGCTAATGTACTTGAGCTTTGTTCTAATTACTTTTCTTAATAAGTTTTGCTGGACCACTAAGAATAGATGCTGTCCTGGGAACTCCAGCACTCAATCACCATGGTGTTCCTGCGCATAACTTGCAGCA
>WYDI02005938.1:53986-65499 GCA_009867235.2 Psittacus erithacus
CTTGCAATCAGACTGGAACCTACTGGAACTCTGTTCCTATATCAAAGGATATAGGATATATCCTTTTATATCAAAGGGTATAGGAACAGAGTACAAGAAAATGCACGGTATAGCCCGGGACAGAAAGGGTCATACAGTTGGCTCAAAAGGAACTGCCTGTTCTCCCAATGTGGAGATATCAGCTACACACACCAGCTAAAGAGATAGATGCATCTATCTCTTACACATACAGCAACTTCACTGCTGTCCAGAGGCTGGTATATTTGAGTGGAAAAAACCCATGAAAAAGTTGCAAACTAGTGCTGCAATGAAATACCAACACGGCAGGGGAACAGGCCTCTCTATTGGGACTATATTTTCTTTATAATGCTAACTGCATGAAAAAGAGAAATAATCATAATTTGAGATAAATAAACAAATCAGTGCATCAGTAATACCATTTTCATGATCAATGGCTGTATCTCTGAAATAATCATGGTTGTAAACTTTAAAACCCCAGTAAAATCCACAAAACAGTTTAAGAAATTAACAGGGGTGTAAAAATCATACACTAAAATACTCGGATTGCTGCTGCTGCTCTCCTGGCAAAGCTGAAGTGGCTAAACCTGCAAGGCTGATGGGGAAAGAAAGGACATCAGTTCCCTGCATACTCCTTCACAGAGGATGAGTGCATCCCCAGCATCAGTGGGGAGCAGAGTGAGCTGGGCACAACTGGCCATGACTGTCTTTCAGAGTAGCCTGGGCTCAGCTGGATACGACCCTGTCCCTTCCAGCCTAACCCAAAACAGCAGAGTTGGGGCATTTATAGGCATGATGTAAGTTCTCTCCCCAGTCCTAAGCCATTACTCCCTCCCTCAGGCATGACAATATGCTGCTCTAATAGTAAGCGATGGGTAAACTCACAAAATAACGTTCAGGAGGCCAGTGCAGAACCTTTGCCACTGCTCTTGCACCAATGCCTCTTTTGGAGCATCACTTTTGAACTTGGCTTTAAGCATTGCCACCATCTGATAGGCGAGAGCAGCCAGGAAAGGGAGAATCTGTCCCAGGAGAGAGACCAGACGCAAGATATTCAGTCTTCTTCAGCTGAGTTGTAAGAGGCAAGAGAATACAGCTATTCTCTTCAACATGAACTATTTTTCATATTTCTGTAAATCCAAAGGATGAAGAAATATAAATCACCCAACAGGCACTATTGGTACAGTAGGCAACTCCTTTGTGAATTGGCTCATTTAGGCATCCATTTAAATACAGTAATTAAGATTTAACACAAAACAGAAGCTGCTTTCAGATGTCATTCTGAAGGCCAGATGATCTCCTCTTTATTAATATTGTAATTTTAAACTATTGTCAGCTGATTTCTCAAGGATCAAGCTGTGAGCAAAAAGAATACACTGCTGAAGTGTGTCCTCTTTACGTAACACAAGTCTCAATAAAAATGAGAGACTGATTATAAATATCTGTGATACACAGGATGGATAAACGGCACAACTAAATCTTGAGGTGCTTTGCCTGGACGATAGGAGGGAATTTATAGCTTCAGCATCTGCCATTCACCTCTTCTACTTAACGCCATATGGAAGAACACAACAGCGTTTAAGGCAACATATTTCTGAAAACCTTTACAAGAAAGCCAGCAGCTTGCTGCAAATGAAAAATGAAATCCTGGAGGGAACACGAGCGCTTCTCTTCCTTTCCATAGGCATGCAGAACGCGGGAACGCGGGGGAAAGCAATTAAAGTATGATGATTCTAAAGGGGAATAATTATTACACAATTACTTGAGAACGTTACATTTATTGCCCTAATTAGTTTTTATTTTCCAAATAGGCACTTTTGCTCATGCATTTTTCTTGTACCTAGGAAGGTTTTTCCTGTTTTCCCACTTCTTCACTAAGGAAAGCTCAGCCTCACTCTCTACATGTATTCCCTATTTCATGACTTTAGCCTCTGGTTAACCTCACCCTGCCACCAGTTTGTTTTAATCAAAGGAAACCATGTCAGGAGATGCAATATACTTTGCAATTATATGAACACACAAGCAATAATCTGCTATAGGAAACACAGTTTGCAGAAACGAAGGGGGGGGGGGAGAGATAGGAAATCACTTCTCCACTTTAGAAGGAAAGTGGGTTTTATATGCTTAAACTATAAAACAATGATTTTTCATTAGAGGGTTGTCTTGCCAAAGCATATTCCTGGCATTCCAGGGGCTTTTAAAAACTAAAAAAGATTTTGTTCACCTTTTCCCTGTATCGGTTGGGTCAAATATTTTTATATTAATCTAAGAATTAATTATGAAATTTGAATAGCCCAAACGTTCCTCCGTTCAAAAAACATCCTAAAATGCAATGAAATCTTTAGAGCTATCAAAGTTTTTGAAGGAATCACAACTGATGATTAATTTGGATGATGAATACATGTGGGGGAGGCTTAAAAACCTGTGAGATCATACCACAGAAAGTAGCAGATATATTTAAACATTAATGTGCTGAGAGTTATCAAAGGTTAACTACTGAATGGGGTTCTAGGCAGGAACTAGACAAGACGATGGGGAGAAAGACACCATGAAATCATAATTACTTAATCAACAGCCAAAGATTTCTTTTCCTTTATGAAACTGTCCTGTCAACAGTCAAGAATGTTATACTTCTCCTTTGCTTTCCATCAGCAGTGGCCCAAGGAACGTGTCACACAAGTAACTAAAGTAACAAGTCGTAACACCTGAAATAAAGCTATTAGTGAATCAAGATGAGAATAAAACACCAGTAGAAAGATGAGGCTAGGATATAAAAACCAGCAAAAACCCAGCTACCCCCTTTCAGTTCACAACTCAGGGTTTCATATGCTACATATGAATAAATTGAATACAGGTAGATGAAAAATTATTGTTGACAGTGTGTTGAGTTTTCTCTGCGAAGTTTAAAAAGAAAATAAAAATATGTAATTTTAATATCTCCAGTTTGTGCTGGGAAAAGTCCTGGTTTGCGGATTTGGTGCAGAAAGGGAGGTTTCAGTGGTCTAAAGTGCAAGAATAGCCCGTGAATGTTGATATCCCTTATTTATTAAACAATAAATGCAAGCAAACAAGAAGTATTGAAAATTTATCTTCTCTGCCTTTTTATCAGCATATTGCACATACATCTGATTTTGACTCATCCCAGATTCAAAGAGGCAGGAATTCAAAGGCTAAATATGCATAATTGCCATGCAAGCCATGCAGTTGCATGCGCACTGCTTTAAGCATCATGTATTTTATTGCCATTATATCCAGCTATCAAAAATTAAAGTCAAAGTTGAGTTTATCTCACCAGTAACAAACACTCTCACTCACATTAACAGCAATCCCGGGCAGTGGAATGTGTAATATGGAACGGAAAAATCTTTGGTGGTATTGCAGAAATCAACATGGGGGGTTACAATGATGAGTCTTTCATCCTCAAAGCAACCACTTCACAACCATCCAGTTGGCATATGCATGTAAGTCACAGAAATTACTAAGCAAATTACATTGAACTCACATTTTATAGCCACACTTAGTAACCATTAACCCTCTCTTACCCTGCTCAAATACACACACACACTTCCACCTAGATCTTTCCTTCAAAATTGCTTCTTCCACATAGTTAACACACAAGCTACAGATAACAGCAGTCAAACAATTTGTGATCCTGCAACTAGAGCACGAACCAAGCAGCCTCTTTGCAAGCACTGACAATGACCAGAGCATCCAACTTGCCATCTGTCCTCAAGAACAAAAGTTCATGCATTTTTATGCTTCGTCTCCTACAGTATCTGTTTCTTAATGCCATTTCATGAATTACTTTATTAGTAAAATCGTCATTCAGCTACTAACCAGGTACACTGATGCCGTGCATGCAGTGTAGGCATCGGATGTTCTATTTTACTTCTATTTTGCTAGATAATAACCAAAGCAAAATTTGGAAGGAATCAACACTTAGCAGCAATTAAGTGTCACAGAGGTAAGAGCATTTTAACTTTGACTATTTACAAGCTGTCAGTTAACTTTCGCATCAGGTATGCACTGAAAGTTATTCCTTGAAAATTCCCCTTCCTCTGCTTGTTGAAAGAATGGATGCTTCTGTAGAACAGTTCCTTTTACAAAGAATTGTTGAATGTGTAAAGAACGTGAAAATGTGTAATAAAAGAATGTGTAAAAATCGGTCCTGTGAGATACCGGTTTCCTAAAACATCTGGTACACCACCAGCATAAGAAAACCCAAATAAATCTGGTTCTACAAATTTTCCCTGTGAAGCAGGAGAGTTTTACATATATCTTGCTAATTGCCTCACTCTAAAATAGGAAATGCCTTTCTGCTAAAGACTGAACTAAGCGATATTCAATGGCTAGACCAGATGGTGAGGTTAAAAGTTTTGTGCAGCATCCTAACTTGGAGCCTGCTCTCCAATGCTC
The DNA here is from genome assembly GCA_009867235.2 of Psittacus erithacus. NCBI lineage: Eukaryota > Metazoa > Chordata > Aves > Psittaciformes > Psittacidae > Psittacus > Psittacus erithacus. The sequence goes on from WYDI02005938.1 coordinate 58,421, forward strand.
TGTGCCATCCTGCTGAACGCTGCATAAACGCTGCATGCCCGGGTTGGGCCAGCTAAAGGGTAAGGCTCATACTTGCCCATGACCCCTTACACGTAATCAAACTGCATTCCCTTCAGCACTGATTAGTCCAGAGAGTTGGGAGCTTGCAAATGAATGTATGTCTCCACTTGGCTAGAAGGACAAAATAAGGATGTTTCTGTATAGTGAATTACAGAGTTTTGGAGAGGCAGTGGAGCAAAGCTTCCACAGGCAGCATTTAGCTTCAAGATTATTTTTTCTTTAGCAATAGAAGCTCCCCTTCGCTAATAGCAATTTAGCTTCAATATTAATTTGCATGCATGACACATGGTCCCTCGAAATCCCACATCTTCACGATTACTTAGATCAGCTGCAAAGCAAAGCTTGGTTTAATACAAGGAAGAACATCAGAACGCAAGCACTGAAGATGCACAAGATAAAGTTTTTTTCCTTCAAGATTACATAGTCATCCCACTCCCCCCCAAAATACATGGGATACCAGCACCAAACCCAATCAGCACATGTGTATTTAACAGTTCCATTATTAAACTTCTGTATTTAAAGATCCACTCAGAAGCTGACACGTCTCCGGAGTAATTTTTGTTTCTTTGGACACACTAAGACCTGCCTCTACTGAGCACTGACTGTGTTTCAAGCTGTGTTAAAATACATTATGAATGCTTGCCCGAGAACAGGAGTATAAAGATAGCAATGCAGGAGCAGGGGTTTGACATGATGCTCCCCCCTTGAGGGGGGAAGTTGGAGATAAAGTTATATAAGCCTAAGTGACAACAGGGCATCATCAGCCACAGCTAATAGTGCCTTTCAGCTTGGAGATGTTTGTTAGCAGTATCTTTTCTGACTGCCTGGAAGGACAGCAGGTAGAAAGCCTAATCAAAGCTGAGATGATGAAAACAAGGGGAAGCTCGGCTGTGGCAGGTCCCTACAGAGGGCTGCAAGGCAAGTGGAACGCATGTTCAGCTGCAACTTTGTACCCCAACAGCCAAACCTATGTAATTTTGATGCAAAAAGGGAGAAACAAAGCATGTTTTCTTTTCCTCTGAAACTGAAAAGTGCCAATAAAAACTGGGATTTTACAATGGGAAAACCAAAACACAGCACTGAATTGAACATCATGAAACAGAGACAACAAGCAGCACTTAGGCAAATACTTTGCTGCCCTTCAAGGACTGTAACAACAGTGCAAGTCACCTGCACCAAGAAGCTTTTCCCCCTGCCTCTTTCCCCTCTCCTACATGCTTATAAATCTCAGCTGCCACAACAAATGGCAACTCCTGAGTATCTCCATTCAGAGCATTTGCTGGTGCAAGGGAAAGCCCTCTGCCTTAGGAGAAAGTTTGGTTGCCAGTAAAGCAGGTAATAAAAGTCTGAATAGTCTTAGATGGGGGCACGGTGTGCAGCAAATCGCAGGTGACAGTCTCTGCTGCACACACGGCTTTATTTACACTTGTAACTTAAGTGCTGCCTCAACCAGAATAGCTCCAGTGCAGAGTCAATGCCAAAGCCTCTAACCTCGTTCTAATGCAACTCAAACCACATTTGTCATCCTGATGAGAGAAAAAGAGACGAAATAAAAGGCATTTTGGATGCTATAATAAACACAGCGCTAGGTCTTCATACCTTTCAACAAGTGACTATTGCCTCATTTCTAGCTCTTATGTGTTCATATTAGGCTTAGGTTACCTGAAAATCTCTGCCAATTGGCGAAGCCCAGGAGGACGATGATAGAAACTTTCAGATCGAGATTAATGGAGCAGACACGGGCTAGGGGAATACTTCTCTTTGTGAAATACCAGCATTCAGCACCTTCCGATCAATCTCACCACGAGTTCAACCGCATGTACAACAACCACCCTCACCCTAAATAACACTCTCCGGACCAGGGAGCACTTGGGGACAGGATAAAAGCAAAACGGAAAACCTTTTCCTGCTGCCCGCTCTGAGTCCCAGAGGATGCTCCGCGGTCTATGTGAATTCGCAAACTGACGAAGCTTCAGCACAGGGGTTTTAACCCGCCGGGGGAAGGGCTGAGAGGGAGCGGGCTTGGGCGCAGGGGACAAGTGTCCTCGGCGGAATTCCCGCAGGGTGCAGAGGCAGCTGTGCGCGGCCGCGGCGCGCTTCTTCCTCCACGTTGCATCAGCAGCACGTACAAACCCAGCACTCACCCGCGTCCGCCGGAATACCAAACACCCGGCTGCGGGGCGAGGCACAGACCGGAGACCACCGACGCTGACTTGGGAACACACAACAACACCCCCTTTCCCCTCCCGCGGAAAGGGACGAGGGGTCGGGGCGGGGAAGGGATGTAGGGAGGGATAAAGCGAGGAGGATTGGAGGGGGGGGGGGTTACCCAGCGTTAGCCCCAGCACCGCCACTTACATTCTATCAGACACCAGCAAGCGCCCGTCGACCATCATCTCCGGAAGGAAATCCAGCTTGAACGAAGAAGTCATGCTGCGCTCCGGGCGCGCCGCGGCGGTGCGGAGGGAGGATGCGGCGGGGCTCGGCGGCTCCCACAACTGCGCCGGGCGGCGGAGAGGCAGGCACAGGTGCGGAGGCCTCCCCGCGGCAGCCGCCAGCCCCGGCAGTTGTCACATCTCTCTTCCCCCTCTCTTGGTGGCTTTTTTTTCCGCCAATCCCCTCCGAAATCGACTGCTGAGGCAACTGTCGGTGGAGCGCCAGGTGCTGAGCTGGGAGGCGGAGCCATCGCCCCGCTGCGGCTCCCCGTTAACCCCTGCGCCCCCGGGGAGAGGCCTAAGAGCTCACACCGAGGGGACGGGACGGGACGAAGGGGACACGCACGGGGATGCGCAGCCCGGTTCGGAACCCGTGGGTAGCGCTCGGACAAACTTTGCGGCCCTCGCCGCCGGGGAGGGCACCGCGGAGGGTACGCGGAGGGGAGCTTGGGCAGCGCGGAGTGAACGGGCAAGGAGGACGCGCTGGTTGAGCTCCTACGGGCACACGCGAGGGGCTTGCGCTGGTTTTGTTCCCAGCGCGTTAGGAAGGCGCAGCGGCCAGTGCCGAACTGGGAGCGCTGGGAACACTGAGGCGGGGGTGCGCTCTCTGCCCGAATCCCTGCTGCTCAGCCCCGGGTACCCATTTAAACGCTCAAAGTGATGTGGCTGGCTTACGGGAGACTGTAACTAGTAACTCTGTCCTCAGTGATCAGAAATAGGGGGTTTAAATAAGTAACGGCGATAAATCCTGCCTCATGCTTTTTTAACCTGCCAAAAGCCCGTTCCCAGCCCGGCTGCACCCGGAGCTGGACGCAGCCAGCACACACAAGTGACACCATCCAGGCGCGCACAGAATTCCACACATACAAATAGCTGGAGCCCCCCCCCCCCCCCCCACGCTACCGCCCCCTGAAAATCTGTATCAATTTTCCTTTGCATCTCCAAAGCCTCCTTGCTTCAATACAAAAGCAGCTCCAGGCAAAAGAATATTAACATATTTACGAAGATTACTGGCTGATCTGAGCAGTCTAGACAGACAAAACGCTTCTCTGCGCTGTGTGCGCTTCTCCTTCCATATCGCTCTCCAGGATTTATAATTCGATTTGTTCTCGACAGTCAACACTTGCAAAAAAGTAACAAACGCGAATTAAAAATTGCTCTGCTTAAACTTTTCAAAGGCTGCTCTGAAATGAAAACAAACCGACCAATAAATAAGTAAATATGCGGCAGCCGGGCCAAGTTTTAGTTACATTTTGACCAGCGTTGATTTCACACTAAAAATACAGACCAGGCGAGTTGTCCGAGTCCGGTTTATTGCGCTTTTCCCCTTTAAACAGTGAAAAGGAAGATAAAAACCCCTCAGGCTGCTAAAATTTTTGCCTGCTTTGCAAGTCTAAAGAAAGAAAAGGTTCACTTGGCCCTCAGCGTAATCCCCATAGGACAGCTGCAATCCTGAACAGATATCCATAGTGTTATTAATCTGCTCTGTTCTATATGTTGGCATACTGTCCTCGTCACCATGGCACCTAAACTTCTCTGTAGAAAGGCACAAAGCAAAGCTATGGCTCTTCTTTCCTGAATTGATGGCACTTCCTCCAAGCCACCCATCCAGCGCAGCACGGGACTATACAGCGGATAGAACAAAAATCAGTGCCAAGTCGAAATAAAAGGAGAAGCCAGCACAACTTTCTCCAGCTGGAAGCAGCCACCTGGGTTTTGATCTGAGGCCTCCATGGTGGTTAATCCAGCCCAGAGCAGAGTTGGATTAACTTTCAATTTCAAAATCTTGCCACTGCAGAAGGGGCAGGTTTTAGCTCAGGAGAAACACAGACAGCTCAGGGAGGATGAAGATATTCCTTAAAGTAAGAAGTATCCACGCCCCTTGCGCCCTGTGCGGCTGGATCTGCACCTCTCCATCATCTTTGTGCTTGGTACATGCTAAATCTAAAGGTCTTCAGTCCCACCAGCCTGTCGCTTTTAAGGACCACAGCCCCACTGCTGCTGCTTCTTGCACAGGAAGCAAAAGGGGGAGGAAGGAGAGGATCACAAATGATATCGCTTAAAATCTGCATATGGAATAGTGAGATCTTTATAAATTTGCCCCCTTTCACAAGGTGTAAGTGCTTAAAAATGCTTCATTAAAACGTATGTTCTTTTGAAATATTTATTTTCCTTTTAATTACATGTGAATTAGCTGGAAGAAGCTGTAGGGAAGCCCTCTTACTGACTTAAGCCTTCTCAGCAGTTTGTTAAATTCTAGCCTCAAATCCCTTGAGGGAATAGTGGATTCAAAGCAGCTTTTAATCATACTATAAGGAGGGTGAAGTAGTATGTAAGTAGGTCATAGAGAAAGCATTACAAGTGCATAGGTTATTGCTTTATTTAACAACTACAGTGTAATGCACTTTTCAAAGCACATTTGCTTTTGCCATTTAAAAGTTAGAAGCAGGAACAGGGTCAAATGCAAAAAGGAACTCACTGTGTAGAAGATACTGAGATAGGACTCAAGGAGAGCTTATGGGGAACAACTGCACTCGAATAATTTGGTTCTCAAACATAAATTATGTAGTGTCTGTGTATGCATTAACTCTCGAACGCAGAGGGTAAGTGGTGAAAAACAAAAACCAAACCCCTGAACATTTCACACACTGTTACAGGCTCAGCTCTGTTATTTGTCACATTAATGCTAGTGTCTTGACTGGCGCGTGTGCACAAAAGAGCAACTTCTATTAAAAATTAAGGGGGAAAATGGAAGCTTTGGTCCATTACTGTAGTACAGAGGGAAATAGGGAGGGGGAATAGCAAATGAAGCTGCATTAATTTTCACACCATAAATCATACAATAGTTCTAAACACTGGCTTAGAGGAGCTGCATTATTGCTGCGCTATCGGTGCCTGCCGATATTAAGCTTTTTCAGCTGGTGGAGCATATGGCAGTTTTGAGGAAGGAACCTGGAATTTGGAATCAACAGTTCTCGGGCTTTAATCCTATTCCATCTACAAGTGTCGCCTCCTATCCACCCTCCCCTTGTTTCAGAGGCCCAGGGCCTGCTTGCCCCTGCATTTGCATCATTTACTCTTTGTGCCTCGGTTTCTCCATATGTCTAAGTGGGGCAGATGAAGCAATTCCACCTCATGCCTTGCAGATTAGTCACCGCTCGAGCAGTGTTTCAGACACGGAGCTATATACAGTTTCTCCAAACAACGCAACCTTTGAGAATTGAACACCTCTTCAGAGCGAAAAAAACCCTTAAAACCCACAAAAAGTTCAGCAGGAGAAAGACAGGGCCGGGGCGGTGGATTGCTGTCGAGTGTATGAGCTCACTCTGACATCACTGCCTGTGCTTCCATTCAGCAAGTGGCAGAATGAGCAGACACCCTCCTTCCCATCCAGATCCTACAGCCAAATCCAGCCTAGAGCTCACATCACATCGCCTCTCCATAGCCCCTCCTCACCCTTTCCTTAATTGCCATTCTTTTAAGCAGCTTGCCCCCAGTACCGGGCCAAGGAAATGCTACTGTTGGAAGCACTTCAAGGGAAAGTTTCTGAATGACTTCACTCTCTCCCAAGCCTGCAAGGCAGTATGAAGAGAGTTCAAATCCTCTGCTTTATTCCCCTCTAAGCCAATGAACATGCTCGGGATTCAGCTTATCTCTGGCATCAAAGCAAGTTTCTAACAGAGGTGGTAGAAGCAAGAGCCCAGCGACAGTGGTGTAAATTTGGAGCGGGCTCAAATGACTTCAGTGGAATCGCTCAGGATCTTCCACTAATGCAAGGGGAAAAAGAAATCTGGTCCAGATAGCGTTAGGGAATGTAAATGAGGTGTGCCCTGTCTTTCACAATGAAATAAACTTCCAGGCAAACCAGGAGCCTGGAAGGCGTAGCACGGCAAATAGCAGAGAATACAGCATTTCAGTCTGTGCAGCGGGATGTGAGCCTACCTGCCTACAAGGGAGGAAGCACATCCCCCTAATATTTAGCAGCAGACTTCTGGAGGGAGAAGAGGATGGAGGGACAGAAAAAAGAAAAGCAAAGCACACGAACGCGCTTTACACAAAGTATTTGGGCAGAGCAAAAGAATGGTGTAAAAGCCATAAATAATTAAAGCAAAAAGCAGTGCATTTCTTTGAGAGGCAAAAGGTAACAGAACAGGTTCTGCACCAAAGTTTGACCATTTGTGAAGGCTTTGACTATCTGTAACAAATCTGCCTTTGCCAGCCAGAACTAACACTGGAATAAAGTTCTGCATTATGAAGCTTTGACCTTGCAGTAAGGATTCTTCTGTTTATGAAACTAAACACACAAGAGTCCTCCCTTGTCTCTAAATTGGAGAGACATCAACTTGATAGGTGGACCACTCGGTGGATAAAGAACTGGCTGGATGGCTGCACGCAAAGAGTTATGGTTAATGGTTCAGTGTCCAGCTGGAGACCAGTAACGAGTGGTGTCCCTCAGGGATCAGTGTTGGGACCGATCTTGTTCAACATCTTTGTCGGTGACATGGACAGTGGGATTGAGTGCTCCCTCAGCAAGTTTGCTGATGACACCAAGCTGTGTGGTTCGGTTGATACGCTGGAGGGAAG
>WYDI02005939.1:0-13182 GCA_009867235.2 Psittacus erithacus
GGTCTCACAAGAGCAGAGTAGAGGGGCAGGATCACCTCCTTCGACCTCCTGGTCACGCTCCTTTTGATGCAGCCCAGGATACTGTTGGCTTTCTGGGCTGTGAGCGCACACTGAAGCCAGCTCATGTTCATTTTCCCATCGACCAACAAGATGGTCATGAGATATGTCACTGTAGCCTAGCTTAAGACTCAATGGACTGAAAGTACGTATTTGTTCTTTAGTTACCCACTAAAGCCAATGTTGAAACAACAATTTTTTAGGCTAACCTGATGTGTTTTCACAGGTTGGCTACTGAACTCTGAGTTAAATTGTGGCATGCAGTACATTAAGAATCCTGAGATCTAGAAAACTTTCTTACATATAATCAATGTACCAGTTAGAAGCAATTCAGCTTTATTTGAACTACATGCTAAAACCAAGAATAAGACAGCATTTTTAAATAAAATAAAACTGGCATATTTTCTCCCAAATCATACTAAACTATTTAGATTCATCAATCCCAAATTCACAAGGAATTCTAGAAACAATGGTTTAGGAAAAAATACAGTAGCATTCCGTGTTGACTAGTGAAGGATAATGTGAATTAAAAGAAACAGTTTAAGGTGCTCAAAACCATGACCGGATTACATGCCAATTATAAGACAAAAAAAGTCTAGGTGTCCTTGACCTGCACAACTCATCACCAACGGTTGCACACAGCTGAAATACATTTGTGAAGTCTTCCTGGTAGAATAATTTGTTTGTGTTTATTACTATAACAGCTTGTCATAATTTTCTGTTAGGCTTTTTTATCTGTGTATTTTCCAAAATGCTTTATAATGTTTAAAAAAAAAAAAAAAGCAAACCTTTTCCTCGTAATGCTTTCAGAACTATTGCAAGATTCATATGGTACCTTAAACTGAAAGTGCAACAGATGGACTGCCAGCAGGAAACCAAGAAATTTTCAGGAAGACAGTAAGAAAAGGAGAAAGCGCAAAAACTGCAAGAGTTCCTATATATAGTCTGTGTTTGATCTACTCTACTACTCTTCTGTCAGCCTTGTGAATGCTTATTCTCCTGCAAAAGCATATTCTTATCCTAGCAGGAAAGTATAATGGCCCACAGGGCTTTCCAAATTATAAATAAGGGACCTGAAGCAATGCATTGATTGTCATGTGCACTGATTTTTATTATAGTGCATTCATGTTAACCAAGATCCATCATTATGACCATAGTAAAAGATAAGTTACTAATTTTTAAGTTGTTTGTATTTTTTTTTCCTATTTTTCCATCTTTAGGTATGTAGGAAAATGTCTGCATGTGCAATGACATAAGAATTTAGCATTTTTCCCTAAGTATATCCAAGGGCTTCTGATCAAATTTTGAGACCCAGATTTATTCTTTTTATACAACACAGCTAAATCATTTAGCTAAGGGTTCTTTTTCTGTGGAAAACAACATACTGGCTATTTATTTTAGAAAACCCCTTCCTGCCTATGCTGTTATAAAACAGTAAGAAGTTATTATTCCTACCAAGGATCAAAACAGGGTATGGAGAACACCATTCATTAAGAAAAAGCCCAGATGTATAGGGAGACCATATAAGGTAACAGTGAGTAGCTGAATCATTTAAAGAAAAAAAAAAGAAAAAAAAAGAAAAGCCCACAAAAGAGCTGACCGAAAGAAGAATTTACAGAAAGAACAGGCTACTTTTGAGAAGATTATATTTGCAGGTGGAGACAGAGAATTTACTCTTAATAGTTAGAAATGTAAGGCAATTAATTTTTTTTTTTAAGAGAAGGAGTTGCTTGCATGTTTTATACTGAATGCAAAATGGTTTTTCGCACAGCAAAAATCTCTTAATCATTTTGGAGACCTGGTGTCCCCATCAGCAATACTACAGGTTTATACATCAGGTTCTAAACAGCTTCTCTCCTGGCATTAAACATTTGGATGCTTTGCAGGTATAAAAACATGTCGTGCATGTGACAGCAGCTACTACAATTGGACAATCTCGGCAAAATCACCTCTAGGGCTCCTCACCCTCTCCGGTCACATTCAGGAGGAAAGCTGAGGTAGAGCAGAGGCACAGGAGACAGAGGAAGGAAAGGTCAGAAGCTCACAGACACCATGATGGTGCCAGAGAGCAGAACAAGTTGCAGAAAGTCAGGGCTGATGTGCACTGGCAGAGCCTCCTGACTGCAACAGGAGTTGCCAGAGAAAGCCACAAGGCTGCACAGTGCTTTATGAAACACGCAAACGACAAAATCTCTGTTCCAAAAAGGGCTCAATCACCTCAGCTCCACAGAGCCAGCCAAGCCCAGCTCCTGGAGCCAGATCAGACATCACCCCTCATTGCACTGCACCACCTTGGTGTGCCATTTTCCAAGAGGTAATCTATTAGTCAACTTCTATTTTTGTCAGATCAACCTGTTCCCTGAAGCATAATGAAAACTCCTTGCCAGATCAATTTGTTTCTGAAGTTTCCTGGTTGCCAGCTCCACTCTGAGTTATTTCGTTTTGTCTGCATGTCAGAACCATTAAGCTGGCAACTGCTTAAATCATTCATTACTGTCACAGGTACGGGGGAATGGGTGCTGGATAATCACAAAGCGAGGCAAAATGTCTGTCCTGCAGAAACAACGCTCCAAGTGATGGGGAGGCAAAGAAAGTACTAGCAGTGGGTGCTGCTGGCATAGACATACTGCCAGCCTTGACTACTGTAGTAGGAGTAGGGAGGTGCAGGGGGTTTTAGCTTTTATGTGTAGCTGTATAGGCAGCACAATGCCACAGGAAGCAGGATTGAGCTTTTAGCACTGGCTGAAGCACCTTTCAGGAAGCAGCCCTCTTGCAGGACCCTGGGAGGCATGGCAAGGAGGTGCCAGCTCCTGCTGCAGCTGAAACCTGCTGCTCAGTTGGCGCTGCAATTAGCTGAGTAATCCTACAACATTAACGTCCTTGAATGGAAGTTTGTCTGTTGGTTTTGGTTTTTTTTTTGGAGCCAGTGGGATATTTTGTATTGTCAGGAAGTGAGTGGCAAAGGCCGTTATCCAAGAAGAGGTGAATCAGGTTATGTGGGCAGACAAAGGAAGCAGACCTGCAGATCTGCAAGAGAAATGCAAGGCTGTCGGCATGTTAGAGAGAGGCACGGGGGTTTTATGAAGGTGGTGCTGAGTCATGAATGACAGCAGGGAGACAAAGGGAGATTGAAGGTGAAACAGTATACACAGAGAGGATTACCAGGAAAAACCCTGCATTTCATAGTATCCCTTCCATTCTTTAATGCTTCACAGGAAATTATGTGCCTTGGTTTTTGAAAACAGTGTGCTGCAGAAGCTCTGTGTGCTCTGCTCTTGGTTCACTATGCACGCTTTTGCTGTGAACTAGGACAGTGCTGATTAGAGTTAGACAGCTCATAACCCTATTCAGGATTCTTCCCCTTAGGAAAAAGAGAAAAAAAGAAAAAAGAAAAAAAAAAAAAAGAGCTGATGTAATTCCTCAAGGATCCTTCTTTGGCTTTGCTATTGCGTAGCTGCACGGTCTCCCAGGGTAATTGTCTTCAACAACATCCCAGCCCCCCTCTAGACTGAGGGACCTTCTGGCTGTATCTCCTTGCCTGTGTTTTCTGGTTTTGTATGGAATGAAATGCGGAGAGTGAAATCAGAAGAATAAAAAAGGTGATGAAATTTTCAGTTCAGACACAGAAGGTACATTCAGTACTGGATGTCAGGGGAAAACCTAAGAAAGTATCTTTTGCATTCCCGACTGACTTCTCCACTGATGGGGTGAAATTGAAGTGGGAGGAAGTGAATAAGAGACTGCTGATCCTCTGCAGCAGAGACCCTTTCCAAATGGTATCAGCCACACAGAGACTCTGCTCAGATCCTCTGCCTTCCTTCCCAGCACACTACGCCATCATTTAATTGATTCTGAAAACGTGCTTCTTGATCACACCCACAGGCCTCATAAATGCGCTACGGTTAAATTCATCTTGGCCTGAAGGTTGGAGGATTACATATATGTCCGAGCCCTTGTCTGAACCTCCCAAAATAGGAGTCCAGAAAAACAACAACAAATCTGCTTTCAAATAAGCAGGAAAAAACAGACATGCTGAACACTTGTTTTAAAGGAGCAAATTCTGCATTCCCCTAAATCTGCAACCACTCACTTCAAAAAGCAACATCTGAGGAAACAAAGGTGACACTCAGATTTGGAAGGCCAGTCATATTTGAATGTAAATAATGTTTATATACTTGTGGAGGGAAATCATTTTACAGTGCATTACAAAACAGCTTGCTGCATCAGTGTCTCTTTTTTCCACCTGAAAAAGTAGGTCAACAATCCTAAAGGCTTTGAGAAGAAGAAACGAGGGACGCCTGAAAACAAGCAGGGTTTAATTTCAGTTGTAAACAGAAAGAAATATTAGGTTTACCTTTCATATGTGATATTTCAGCTTATGGTTAGAAGCCAGGCTCCATTGCATATGTGCATCTTCACACCAAGAGCCAGCTGCACCCCAACTCTTCAATAACCTGCTTCAATGCCAATACAAGTGGATGAGTTGCAATATACAGCTGTGGTAACATAAAATAAAAGTATCTCTCTTGCGGCATAAGGGGGAAAGGGAGAGATGGGCTAGGACAGCCTAAAAACAAAGAGCTATTTGGGAAAAGGCACCTTGATGGCAAGGTGGCCAAAGGATCTGACGATTCAGCATATCCCACTGTAACTACCTATATACTACTATTACTACTGTAACATTACAGAATGGGATCTTACTATTTATGGATATTCACATCATCATAACAAAACCCAAAGGGAAAATAATAATCACATTTCTTGCCTTCCCTTGGAATAAACATCCACCAAGGGCACTATGGATTTTATGGTCCCAACCCCAGCAAATATAAGAGAACTTGTATTTCCCCTGGGAAAAAAACATTTCCCATTTAACAGGATTAGCAATTGATATATTTTTAAAAGCAGTGATCAGCTACTGGGAAGGCTTCTGTTTGCTGCTGTCAGGCAACTTGTAGTACCAAATGTGAAGCACTTGCCTGATATGGTTTAGCAAGAAGGTTCTTGACAGAACTAAATATCTAGACATGTACTCCAGTACACACTTGCATACACACACATGCAAATGCAATCATCAGTCTATAACCACGACTGATGCAGTTTTGTATTTTTCTTTTAAGTTTTCCTGGTAGCCTACTGAGAGCACTTTATTTTACTTAAACAGGAAGAGAACACCTAGGACCCTGTGGTTCTAGCTGCCCCACTTCACTCCATCACACAGTAACTGCTCAGAAAAAATCCTGGGCAAAACCTGAATCGTATTGATATTCTAGCTTAGATAAACAAGACTGCATATTCACCCATGAGGCAAACTGAATAATAAAATCCCAAACAATGATGGAATGGAATAATTGCATTTTGTTAGCTATACAATGAATTTTCAATAGCCCTTAAAAAAAAAAAAATAGCATTTTATGACTTTGGTTGAGATTGCAAGCACTAGTGGTGTTTGTAATGTGTCCAGTAACTCTGGTGGATCCTTGTCAAACTGCAGAAGGCAATCCATTTGCATTTTATCCATCATTAGGTCTTATTTTCCTGTCAGTTTGCCCATTTTGTCATGAGTTTCTTTCAGACAACAGACTGGGCAACATACCTCCAGCAGCAAAAGAAATCAAACAGTCTATAAAAATAAAAATATGCTTTAATAATTATTTCTACAAAAGATGGTTTATCAGAACGTATAATATGAATGCTAGACTTGTGACTGATAGCCATTTCAGTTTTCCCAAGCACACAAAAAAGCTTTGCTTTTCCTTATTTTCTTCTTTAAAAGAATTGATACACTAGAATTATATTTAGGACTCTTGAAATGTGTTAAAACAGCTCAACAAAAGCTAACTTGCCAAATTCAGCTGTGATGCAAGTTGGGGTTTAAGCTGCATAGCAAGTTTAAATTAGTAAGAAAAGGGGTAGATGTTAAGTTTTCCACCAGTGCCACTCTAACACTTGAAGTTCATTCCAAAAGCTTTTAAATCACACTGATAACTTCTCATGGGTTGAGCTAATCCTATGTTAATTACAGACACGATCACTGGTTTAAGTAAATATCAGTTTACACCAAGCCTAAACTTGAGAGTCCCCTTTACTTGCTTTTGCTGAAATACTGCTCTCATCGTTCCAGGATCAGAGTCACTTCTTGTATTAATCAGTGCAATTTTCTGAGATTACTGGAATGACATTAGATTAGGTCAGCAGAGAAATTGGCCCTCTGTGTGTATCCTAATTTTACATCCCCATGAAATACCACATCACTCACATCAGTCTGACTTTCACCCTTGGAATGAGCTTCACAGCGCACTCTGGCAGAGCAGCTTCATACCATTGACTTCACTGAATAATCTGTCCCAGGGTCTCTGGAGAGACCTCTTTGAATCAGTTCACTCTAGACAGCATTTGACAGACTTCAGCTTTTTGAGGTTTTTGCAGTGTAGTGAACATTTACAAAAAACATTCAGAAAAGACAGGAGGTGATGCATTGGTATCACAAAGAAATGATATCCCTTTTACTGTTTTGGCTGAGGTTTCAGAGGACACTGCAACTGTATCATTCCCAGGAGGTCCAGCGATGACGGGCAGCTCTGCGCACTGTTTCTTCTGCCAGATCCTTCTGGACTGACACAGAAGATCAGGGTGCAGACAAGCTAGAGTGGGGTTCACAGATTTTGGTACTGCACAGGGCAACCGGTGTAAGGAAGGTGAGATCGCTAGGTGTCAGAGGAGTCACCTCAGAGTCCCTGCCATGAGCTGGTGAGGGAAGGAGGGGACCACACTGGGTCCAAATGCTTTTAAGACCCCGCTGCTTAAAATCCCAAAATAATTCAGGTGAAGCTCTCTGTGAGGTATTTTCCCTGTTGTAAGTGCACAAGTGCAGCACCTACGTGCTGTCACCATCCAGAAGGGAGGGACATTCATAGCTTGTCTCCCATGCGTTAAGGTTTCTAAAGCACATTCCCTTTTCCTCACTTTCTCATTCTTCTCAAAGTTTAAGGAAATACTCTTAACGATAAGCAGCATTTTGTGAACATAAATGTGACCTACTGAATGCATAGCTTTCTCAGCTAAACACATACTTTGGGCCATTTTACAGCACTTCAAGGATAAGCAGTAAGTCACTATCTGGCAGAAAAAGCTGCTAGGTACAGAAACAAGCATATCCTGTATTTTGGTTTGGTTTTGACTCGAAGTAAGGAGATCTATCTACAGCGATGCCCCATCCCTTTCAGTATCCAAGTCCAGGCTGGACAGTGCCTTAAGCAACCTGTTTAGTGCGAGATGTCCCTACCCATGGCAGAGGGTTGGAACTAGATGATCTTAAGGTCCTTTCCAATCCAAACCGTTCTGTGCTTCTATGCCCTGGTACGCCAACTACCCCTCCGTGTGAACGTCCTGAACATTCCACAGGCCAACCTGAACGACGCCTTGACCGGCACCAGGCAAGCCCGGCACACGGCGTAAAAGAGCTTTGGCAACGAGGGAGCTCCAGGGCGCCCGCTGAGCCTGGCCTTGCAGTACCCCATTACCGACCACACCTCCTCCCATTTTCTCCATTATTTCGGTAAACCTCCCCTACGGCTACAGCAGCCCTGCTCCTTGCAGGGAGGACAGACGCTGGGGCTATAAGGAAGACCCGTGGCGGGCGGGAAAAATGGCGGCCGCCCCTCCCGGGCGCCTCAGCCCCAGGGGGCTGCTGTTCTCTCAGGCAGCGGTGTCTCTCCTCCGCCACCGGGAGGCCCAGGCCCAGCTTCCCGACAACGTATTTTAACACCGGCCTCAAGAGGAAACTAAATTTAAACAGTCTGGTTGAGGAAAAAAAACCAACCCCCAAACCACCCTATTCCGCCTCTGGACGAGGACAGTCGGGGCGGCCCCTCCCCCACGCCGCAGCCGGCGCGCGCCCTTCCTCCCGCCCGGCGGGGTGGGGGAGGGGCGGAGGAGCAAAACCTGCTCTTTGTGGCGAGGTCAGCACCGCCGCCCGCCGCGCAGGGCCGGGACCGACAACCCTCGAAGAGAAGCGCACTCCCCGCCCGGACCGGGCCTGCGGCGGTGTCGGCAGCCCGGCCAGTGAGCGAGGGACCGCGGCTTGTGCGTGCTGACCCGAGGGGCAGAACGGAGCACAGGCCTACGCGAGTGTGGCCCCCACCCCTTCCGGGCTGCCCCTCACACTGCTCGGGCCAGCCTGAGGAGGCGCGGAGCGCTGCCTTTGGAAGAATCATCCCCCACAAGGCTGCTAGTCCTGCACCCTGTGGGTTCGCTCGGTGTTTGGGAGCACCCCCAGCCACATGGGCTGCCGTCTAGTCCTTCCGTTTTGTCCACCAGCGCCTGGGACGGTGCGTACTGGGCACCTTAGGCAGGCACAGAGGGTCCGGCCTCACCAGAGGCGCCGGTATGTGAGGGGTCTAGTGCCAGGCGCAACAAGCCCCTGGGGTGGATAGGGACAGCCGCCTTTTGCCTCTCCAGGGGTTGCCCCCCTTTCAGACCAGCCGTCCTCCTCGACCTCCGAGGTTTGCAGCTTCACTGAGAGCTGAAACCGAAGGTGCTTCAAAGTAAAGTGGGCAGGACGGTTTCTGGCTTCTGTAGGGAAATGCAAACACAATGAAACCCCCTCGCACGCCTTCCCTGTCCTCTGCCTCCTGGAGAGCAGCATGGAGTCAGACATAATTTCTTAAAGCATTGCTAAGATTTGACCCACTGAAAGTAGCAGAGGAAAAATGCTATTATATCAGCATCGATACACAAAGAGCCCTAATCCCCATCTCTTTCTTTGCCTGAGGGAAAACTTTCTTCGATTGGCTTAATGATCAATTAAATAAATACCAGCTTCAAATTACCTTTCCTACACTTCTTTTACCCTCCCTCCCCCAGCCCTTGCTTTGCAGACATCTGTTTCTGGCTGCTTGGGTTGAACTCTTCCCTTTGAGCCTCGGTGTGCTGGGGGCCGGGGCAGGGAGAGGCTGGGGGCGGGGAGCCTGGTTCTTGTCCTTTGACCTCTTTTGGGATAAGAAAAGCAGGTTAAAAGGTCAAGGAAAACAATTGCAAGGCTCCTTTTGCTTGAATAGCATGCCAAATAAACTTATCCCGGGGATTTGGAATGATCCTTTTATTCGAATTTTTACCTCCCCCGGGATCGTGCACGCTGACTTTATGGGAGCTGAGGGCACGCTCAATTATTTTGGGGGGAGGGAGTGGCAGTGCTTGAGCTCTTCTCAGCGCCCTTGTTTGAGGACACAGAAATACAGGAGGAGAGAAGGAGGAGGGCTTTGAAGCCTGGTTTAACTGTGGTGATCTTCCCTGAAATTTGTCAGCTAATATGCCCACTCCTTCATTTTTTAATCATTTCTAATCTCTAACATCGACGTTTAAAATCAAGGAGAAAAAATATGGGCCTGACTTGCTTTCTAAGTGCACCACTCTGTCTACATTTACAAAGTTACTGCTGTATATGAGAGCAAATGTTTCCCTAACTCTATATAGGGTGTTTTTTTATTATCAATAGCTGCCTGGTAGTCATAGGTGCTAAGAGCTTTCTTTGCAAAGCTTCTCTAGAAGTATATTTTGGTGGTCCTACACTGTTCAAATTTCATCTGTGTAAACTGGCAAGCCAGAACCTTCGTAGAGCAGTGAGTCTGTTGGAGTAAACTCCTCCTCATGGCTTAAAATTCTTCCTGAAAAAAAATTTTTTTAAATTCCACTAAATATTTCTCAAGCTTGGGTTGGATTTTTTTCTTTTTTTTTTTTTTTTTTTTAGAATTATAAAGCAAAGAGCATTTAAAAAAAATAAATTTTTCTGAGGGTAGAAAATCATCATTTATTTACAGTCAGGTTTTCATCTAAATCTTTATTCTTTTTGATTTGCTGGTAAGAAATTCCAGACAAGCCCCCACGCGTCTTGAAGGAAACGAAAAGGAAGGAAAGAAAAATTGAGGAAACCTCTCAGCATGGTTGGTTGGTTCCAGCTGGCACCAGCAGCCTTTGATGTGGACCTTTCCCGCCAGGGATGCCAGCCAGAACAGCAGGGGGAGTGCTGGTGAAAGGGAAACCCCCCAGAGTACAGACTCTTCTATTACTTCGCTCTTTCCTTTGCTGTTGGGGTCAGGGCCTGATCTACCATTTGTACCGGTTAGCATAATGGTAAAAAAAAACAGCCTATGTGGGCAAGACTTTGTGTAGGCATAGTTCTAGCCTATTGTCAAAATAGACTCATACATGCCAGTCTGGCACACCGAATGTGATGTGCACACACTGGGACCATCAATTTCCTGCATTTGTGCATGTAAGAATTCATACTGGGGTTGTGAACACAGTTCTGACATGCTGGTAACCAGAATTAAGTAAGTCTCGTTGATGTAGGGAATTGATTAGAAGTATTGGATGAGGGAAGAGCTGCAGAAACTGTTGTATCAAGTAAGCAGAAACTGCTTAGTTAATTAAAAAATGGATTAAATCGATGATCTTTTTGGATAACAGTGAAAATTAAGTAAAAAATCTTTCATGATGTTAAAACACTGAAGATGCCTCTAATGCCTGAGTGTAGATGCAGTGCATAGAGATCATGTAAATTGTAATACGTAAATCTATATTTTCAGTAAATTTTCATCTTAAGAAGAGAGTAGTTTGTTTATGGGTTTGTAATGGGATTGGCCATTGCATTCCTGAAGGCAACCACAGAGGGCTGGGTAAACTCATCTTAAACTAGGGAGGTCTGAGTAGTATTTCACTTAATCTGGTAGCCTTTCCCATTGTTTCTGTATGAAAGAGAAAGTCCAAGCACTGGGAATTTTCTGGGCAAGTCACACAATACTGACCAGCAACAATGAGGGTGCTGTAGGATACCCCAGAGTCCCTGCAGAGACACAAAGCCCCTTGGAAATATTCCAGTGGCAGGGAGCAACACTGGGGGTCTTGGGTGGGTGGACCCCACCTCTTTAGGTGTGGATTTGAGGAAGCTTCTACGAGAAAGTGGTCAATCAAGCCTCATTGCTGGCCTTATTTGCAGTCTAGGGTGTGCATGTCTGCAGGATGTTGTTTTATCATTCTTGTTCCTGAGGATAAAAAGAGGTCCTTTGTCCTCTTTAGAAGGAAAATAATATAATACTAATTTTAACAGAAATGGCAGTCGTCTCTTTGGGGGAGGGCAGTAAAATATTCTCCTTCTGTGTGAAACTGCAAAACAGAGGAGATCTGCTCAGCACAGGAAGGGCCAGCCTACCACAATTGCATGGTGTTGCCATTCACCCGGGGCTAGGAGAAAAATTAGTCCCATCTCCCTGCTGTTGCTATGGGAACTTTTTCGGAGTTCTTGCAACTCTTCTTTCAGGGCTGTTGGAACAATGAAGAATATTGAGCAAAGAGTATCAACCGTTACCCAAAGCATTTTAACAAATACCAAGTCTTATTTAAAATTGCAGCACCATCAGCTCTTGCCAGCTCTTGTCTAATTACTGTTGCAGCAAATACGGTGGTTTTCCAAGAACTCCGCAGCAGCTCCCCACAGCTCTGTGGCTCATCCATTTGGGTCATCTACCAAGTTACACTCTGCCTTGCGGTAAAGCAAATTCCATGTGTGTTTCCTCATGATGGTGCAATTAATTTATTTACTCAAGCAATTCGCTGAAACATTAGATTAGAAAGGCATATGGTGTGGACTACTTAAGCAAGTCAGAGTCAATTTGTTACTTTAAGCACTGGTAACTTATTATATTTGATACCTGTCAATTGATTCGCTTTTGTGCCCAGCTCTGATCTTTAATGCATTAACCTTAAAAAATTTGGACTTCAAGCATACACATGTATTCTGTAACAGCGCAATTCATTTCTTGGTGCAGTTATTTCTTTGCCTTAATTCTTTATACTATGTGGGCCACATTTTCAACAGCCTACATCCAGGAAGCTACTACAGCATGAAAGTCATGACATTCCTGTGGACAAAAGTTGCTTATTTTCCAGATATGAATCAGTCACAGGCTTATATCAGGGCATTTTTTGGTTTTCACTTAAGGGGAAATTGAAATTTTTTTAATTGTTTTTCCAGGATCCACCCTGTGGATAGTCTGTGAATATTTTATAACTGTTTCTTCTTAAGCTTAGAATTAGTAATGTATCTCTAACTTTATGCATCATCATGGGCATGCCTAGTGACATCATCCCAGTACTGACCTCTTGCCCTAAACCAGAACAAATTTTCAATGTTAGATTTGGGGAGTAAGAAACAGGAAGGGAGTTTTTTGATATTAATTTAACCTTTCATTAAGAATTATTTATTCTCTTAGAAAAAGCAGAAAAAAGGACTAATTCGTGGCATAGATGGTAAAAAGAAACAAAAAGAGAGGAGGATTGAATGTAAAATCATACTGTTGTTAACCTCAGTTTCAGAGGTAAAAAAAAAAAAAAAGAATTCACATAAACAGAATAAAATTGTGATTCTTCTTTTAAAAATGAGTACAAATGGAAAGCTCTGTATTAGTACCATTTCTATGAGTCTGAGCGTAAATGTAAAGAGTGTGGTTTTGTGCAAGTGAGTATTTGAGAATGAGCTGTTACCAGCTGCTGGGCTGAAGTCTCCTAGGGTTGTGTGAAGGGCTGCTGTGAAGATTAAATATTACAACCCTCTGCTGCAGTTTGCATGTGTGTGCACACCATGCTATTTCTTGGCTTTCTGCCATTCTTGAATTTGGCCAGAGAATGAAAAACTAAGACTTCCGTCCCATCATTTGGGAGGAAAGGAGCTCTTACCCTCTCCATGTCTGTCTGCTCTGGAGCAGGGAGCTGCACACCTGCATTCATGGTGGTGGCATAATCCTGCTCAGAGGGAAATTAAAGCTGAAGTTCACAAGGAGATCTGCTGGAGATGAATGGACCAAGGGCTGCTGTGTGGAGAGCAAGCCTGGATGTCATTGAGCTTCAGAGAGCTCCCGCAATCTGGGAACAGCATGTCTATTGCCACAATTGTTCAGGGTGGCCAAGTTGCTCCCCCACCACGCCATGCAGCTGATGCGCATTTGAATCAAGCCCTTCTCCAGTGTACAGTGTACAGGAGCATAATCAAGGATTTCACTCAGCACTCCTCATCTGTGGCCCCTCCACCCCCCCCCCCCCCCCCCCCCCCCCCCTCCGCCCCCCCCGCCG
>WYDI02005939.1:13192-47773 GCA_009867235.2 Psittacus erithacus
CCCCCTGGTTCTTCTCAGCACTCCCAAATCTCTTCATGGCCCCTCAGGCCCCCCCCAGGGGGCACCCCCCCCCCTTCGCCCCTCCCCCCCCCCTTCGCGGCCCCCCCCCCCCCCCCCCCCCCCGCATTGTTTTCCCACATTGAGGGGTGTGCTGAGTGGTAACTACACACACTAGTAATAGTACATGGGGATGGAATGAGGTGACCTGTCTAGTTGCGCTTGGCTTAGGACTGGAAGGTTTGGTGGGAAAGTCAAAATCCTAATAGTGCTCATTCTCACCAAAAAAAAGGAAAAGTTACATGGTTGTAAACCTGCCCACATCTCTGCTAGCATGCCTTTTTCAGCAGGCCACCTATCCTCCCTTCCACTGGGACACCAGATGTCTCGAGTATCTGAGAAGCAGCTGGTTTTACCCAGAAGCTGCATCTCTGCTGGATCACCACATGGCTAAAGCAAGGAGAAAGCAGAGACTGCCTGACACCCTGAGAGGATGGGGTCAGGTCAGAACTAGCTTGGAGGGGCAAAGCAAAGAGAAAATGAAACTCAATTCACAGTTTCAGCTCAGCTGCACACGTTTTGTGCTGTCAAAGATGAACAACTCTTTTCCGGTCCAGAGCCTCAGCCTGACAGGCTCTGCTCACAGGATTTAGCTGAAACAAAGTTAAATGCGCCTGCTTAAGGGGCAGAGAGAGAATGACCTGTGAGGCCAAGTTCTAAAACAAAACCCCACTCCTGTATCAGCAGGGCTGCTACTGCAGGGTCACACAGCAAAGGAACATTTTCTATCCTGAAGTCTTTATTGTAAAGATGATACAGATATTTCCCAGGATCAAGGAGCAGAAGAGGCAGGAGTGATTTCAGGGCGGTGTTTTCAGAAGCGTGGTTTCAGCTAACCTCACCAGCAAAAGTCCCATCCACTGCAGCAGAAAGTAAATTAAGCCAGTGCTGAGTGCCTTTGAAATTGCCACTTAGGGTGGCATTTAATTTCTATCAGTGTTGATAGCAGCTGCTTGCATACTTATTTTTTACTGCAAATTTGTCTTTTGGTCTCTTTTCATACTGTTTTGGGTTTTTTTACTATCAGTTAGAGCTCCCTATCCCATTTAATCCTCTTCCTCGCCCTTTCTAACTTTCAATAGCAATGTATTCTACTTAGACATTTTTAAGGGTTTGTCTATATTTATTGTTACTGGACTTTTTCAGTTCTGTTAAAATAGAATTTTGAAATATATTCAAAATCCAATTGGCAAATATGTTGGGTGCACTCTTAGAATAGCATTCAGAAATGCAGTAACTTCCAAAAATGTTTCTGTAAATTCTGGGAAGATGAAAAAATACGGATGTTCCTTGAATTTCACACTAGCTGGCTGAACACGTATCTACCATCCCTACAGGCAATTATTTTTCATACTGTAATTCTGTTTTCAGCAGTAGTGAACAACAGATTCAAAGTTCACATTTTTTCCAAGCGGGGTGGAACTCTGGAGTCTCAGAATAGCTCAAAATGTGCTTCTTTTGCCGCTTTCTGTTAGTACTTTGAGTCAGCAAAACAGGAAATGTCAAGGGATTGTTGAGGTATGCTCCAGTTATAGTAAATGGGTAGAAACAAATTCTTATCTGTTCTGTGTATTAAGAAATCTCTGCTGGATTCAGGATACACTGTGAAAACTGAAGGACATTTCAGATATTCTCCAGATAAAAGAGAGATTATGGTTCAGAGAGCAAACTAATACAGGGGCAGACAGATGTGTTCTAAAAGTAAAATGCACAGAGGAAAATCTTCCCTCAACTACCAGACTGTGCATTAGCCAGACTTAGGTTTGCAAAGAGCAGTTTGTTATGATGATCTAGATGCACAAAAGATCACCAAGCAAAGCAACTTTTCCAGGTGAATCTGTACTTAGGGTTTCCAGCGTACTGTAGATCTCACAAGAGTTTAAGTTGTCATTTTGGCTCAGATTCCGTCATATAGTTATCCAAAAATTAAGATGAAGTCTGTCTCCCAGAGTTAAATAAAGCAGACTTAGACCGGACTGAGGTCATAGTTTGTCTTGTGGTCTCCTATTTAGACTAGTCTTGAGGTCTGGTTTGAATAAGAACTGAAAAATTGCTGAGGAGGACAAAAACCAAGATCAACAATGACAACAACTGTAATAATAATAATTACCGTGTTTTCAAGAAACAGAACAATTTACAATGTCCACAATCCTGGAATTTAACTGACAAAGTTATGTTTGTCTGTGTGTGAGTAAGATCTAACAAAAAATTAAATAGTATCCATGCTGCTCTATCAGTCATCTGAGCTATGGATCAGCCATCCATAGTCTGATACCATTTCTGAAGGAGTTTTGTATTTCAGGAAATAGAGGTATCTCAGCTAGGCCAAAGGCAAATCTCTAAAGTTCTGAACTTTAAGACATTATTAAAAATGCATAAACCAAAAGCTCATTTTAATGTTTTCATTTACAAGTAAGCATTTTCTTGACATTTGATGGCCACTTCAAGTGCAATTGAAGATCCACCTTTGTTAAAAACCTTAATTTATGTTACATGAATTTGGTACTATCATCACTTTTGGTTTGGTCAGCAATCATTGCAAGAGATGTCTTCTCTTTTCCAGATGTTCTTTTACAGCCATAAAATCAATCACTGACAGTTATGAAGTTGCTATAGGTAAATTTTCCTATTGCTTTTTCCCCTTTTCTGTTTAGGAGCCTCCAGAAACTTATGGCAGCTCTAAGGAGCTGAGGACAAGGTAACCATTCCTGTGCTACAGAATAGTAGTTCTGTATTCCCGTGTCCATCCATTAAGTCGCCATCCTCAGTGAGCAAAGGTAAAGTGCTCGCAGGTTAGTTAAGATGCTTCTCTGCATTCACACAGATTCAAGGAATTCCTCTGCCACTCATTGCCTGTGAGACTTTTAAAGGATTTAAGCTCAGCTGCCAGAATTCATTACACATTTACTCATTGCACTCATTACTACATTTCATTTCTTTCATGTGTTAAAATAGAAGAAGGGAGTAGAAATTCGTTCCCAAAGGGACATTGAGACACCAAAGCACAGGCTGTGAATGCTAATGCTACACTGGCACCTAACTCAGACCTATACAGAGATGCCTACACTTGGAGAGAGGCAGGACTTCAGTATGTCTGTTGGACACCTACCATGTTGCCTGGTTGACTCTCACTCCCAGGTGCGTAGCCATTCTTAAATACTGTGATTTTTTTTGGCTTTTTATTCATATTCTAGGTCATCACCTGAGAATCATCATGATTAAACCCCTTTGAGAACTGGGTTGAAGCATCTATAGGACACTTCTAAACTCTAGAGCAGATACATGCCATATGCTATGACTCAAAATCCTGCCCTGTAAAGCATCCAAACCAGTGAATATATTGCAGTACTCCACTGCTGTCTCTCCAACCAAACACTCAGGGTTTTTTCCAATGGATATCTGACTGGAGGAAGGGGGAATAATGTGCATTCAAGTCTCATGGCAATAGGCTTTTGGGAGGCATTTGAATGTGAAAACTGAGAAGCTATTCTAGGTATTTAGCTATGCATCCTATCTCTGTTTTTTATCACTGAAATTAAGAAAACTGCAACTTTCAGTGTATTCAAACAGAAATTTATATTTGTGACATGAGGATAATTCCAATGAATATTACAAGGACTTCAAGTGCTATGAGCTTGGCCTCTGAGGCTTACCCTTGAGTGCCATATCAAGCTTTGACAGCTTAAATGTGAAATGGATGGCCTCTTGTCCTGCTTTTTCCCACATGCCTGATGTAACATAAAGGTATCACAGACCCCTGGAGAGAACTATATGTAAAGGCAAAGGAAAGACCTATAAATCCAGACGTTTCTTTGAGATCTTATATCTAGTTCTTGAGGAGTTACTCTAGCTGATAAGTTAATTTTTTTTTAATTCTATTCATGTATAGCATTCAGCACAGGAGAGAAGAGACATCCTCACATTGGTGGGATTGCATCTTTTTTCATCGCTATATCTTTTGATTCAGATTTACTTTCAAGATATCGTCCAGATATCTTGAATAGGTCAGGAGGGTCTGCACCTCAGTTTAGGCCCATGGGATCCCACTGCTAGTGTTACCTGTAGCTTGGTCCCAAGGACCAAATCAGTCTATAAAGGTGCACCTTAACTGCACCACTGGTACTTTCTTCTGTGTATCTGCAGTCCCAGATCATGCCATCTGGAGAGCCTGCTGGAGCATGCACAAATGTTTTTAAAAACAGAAGGAGAGAACTGGGAAGCAGAATAGAATAGTGAGCATGGCCAATCTCTCTCAGTATGCGCAAGGCATGCAGCTGGAAGATGCTCACATACCTGAGCAGTTGGGATGTTTTTATGAGTTCTGTAGATCAGTTGTAGCTAAATGTCTCAAAATAGGAAGGTTTCTTGTCAAGGCTTTCAGTCTGATATTCTTGGTCCTTCTCCTGTATGTTGTTATCTTATCTGAAGTCATAAAGGCCAGTGAAAGCTGCAAAGGACATATGTGAGGCAATGAAGAACCACACATTACTGGAAGTGCTCACTGTCTTGGTCTCACCTTTGATAGCCCTCTTGTGTGGGATAGAGGGTTCCTAGCATAAGCACAGAGAAATGCAACCAAAGCGATGAAATTCACTCATTTATGTGGGGCCATTTCCCCCAAAATGACAATTTTAAATATTCAAAAGGCTGTCATTTGAAGACCTAGAAAGTTAAAAGTTCACGTTCTTCTTCAAAACCATCTGTATTTGCAGCAGTTTTCTTCAGACAGCTCAGATTAGTCAGATTGTCTTTACTCCATCTCAACAAAATGCCACAAGTTGATTGCAACATTTCTTAAGGAAAGAAAGGGCAGTCATTCCCCAAAATATCTACCTTAATTACATGATTTCTGAGCTGCAACACTATGACTTATAGTTCAGTGGTTGCATAAACTCCCCAGTGAGAGATCTGAGCAATATTTAATTAGCCTGGTCCTGCTGTGTGATACTCCAAACACCCTGTTTACTCAATTAAGACAAAGGTGGTGTGATCTTACAGTTAGTAAGTGTCTCTAAATACTAAGCCTTGCAGCTGGAAACTGGAAATATTAAACTCTCTTTGCAACTCCTAATTGTGCTAGGTCTAAATAACACAAAGCAGATACAGAATAAGAGAGTAAGGAGTCCTTTTCAAAACACCTGGTTAAAACATCTGCATGATGCAGAGGCTCAGCTAGGAGTAGGATTTAGGTCTGTGGTGTGTTCTTTCACTATAAAATAAGACTAAGGATATTTCAAATGGGAGTTTAGATCTTTCAGGATATGCCCATGGAATGGATATTCAAAATAAACACATTCTCTACCACAACCATAGAATGACAGAATGGTTTGGGTTGGAAAGGACTTTAAAGACCATTCAGTTCCAACCCCCTGCTATGGACAGGGACACCTCCCACTAGACCAGGTTGCTCAAAGCTCCATCCAACCTAGCCTTGAACACTTCCATGGATGGGGCAGCCACAGCTTCTCTGGACAACCTGTGCCAGTGCCTCAGCACCCTCATAGTAAAAATTTTCTTCCTGATATCTAACCTAAATCTACCCTCTTTCAGCTTAAAGCCATTCTCCCTTGTTCTGTCACTACATGCCCTTGCAAAAACTCCCTCTTCAGATTTTTTGTAGGCCCCCTTTAGGTACTGGAAGCTGCTCTGAGGTTTCCCCTAAACCTTCTCTTCTCCAGGCTGAACAAGCTCAGGGCTCTCAGCCTATCTTCATACGAGAGGTGCTCCAGCCCTCTGATCACCTTCGTAGCCCTCCTCTGGACTCACTCTAGGAGCTCCATGTCCTTCTGAACATGAGAACTAAATGAAATGTACCTAAGCTGCACATTGTACTAGGGGATGGAAAGGAAGGAAGAAACTGCTTAAGGTTCATATAACTGTTCTCTCCTTGTTCCAGGAAAATATTTTTGTCCTGAGTTGAATAAAAAAAGAATATTCAGATAACATGACGCAGCTTTTGCAAAAACTTTTGTTTTATTAATGGTGAAATAATTGTCTCACTTCTTCACAAGATAGTCTTGAAAATGTCTTTCACCTCATAGTTCTTCCCATCCAGAAGACTGCTTCAAGGAATAATAGAAAATTTGGGTCCATTTGATTTTCCAATTAAAAAAACAAATTTAAAAGATCACCAAAATATAACATTCCACTTTACATCAAAAAGCTATTTCCAAGCAACTCTAATAGTAACATACACACCAGAAATCAACAGCGTGAGCTTTTCTTCAGATCATACCTTTTCATGCTGCATCAACATTTATGTGGAAAATCTCAAAGGAAAATCCCAATCCTTTCAATAAAATCCAAGAGATTTTATCCTTCATGTTCAAAAGATGTTTTCAAAATAAGATTGTAACTACAGAATATTTCAAAACCCATGCAATTTACTTTTTACTTATTTACCCCAGAAGGTATCTATGCTATTAATCTTTACTTTCCAAGAGTTTTCTTAATGTAAGTATGAATTGTTAATTTTGTTTCATCCTAGAAGCCACTCTTTTCCAGTGATGGAAAACGGATGGGTTTGTGTGTGTGTGTGCACGTGTATGTGAGTAGCGTCATCCACTGCCCCGTCACACTAGTTGAATTCATATGTACTAGGTGGCAAGACAGCTAAAACTTAGTTGTTGCCATGGCCATAGGCAGTATGCATGTATTGATCTAGTCCTTCCTGCATTATGCAAGTTTCTTTGACCATAACAATGTTTATCGAATTACTCTTGTGTGAAGCCAGAAGCAGTTTGGCAGCACTGAAAAGGTTGAGAGAGACATCTGAGGTGTGGAGGGGGATCACTGTCACCAGCATTTGTAGTCTGTGAAAATTGTTTGACTAATATATTTTTGTGAGAGACACTCAAAACTGTCTCTACAAGGTGGGTGTAACACTAGTGATGTGTGTTGAGGGTTGATGACTAACTCTAGGAGGATGCCGTAATCCCTAATTTTCAGCAAGTCCGTGAAGTGAAGAAGAGCTAACTAGATCATAAAATCTTATCCCTTCTGAGAATCCAAATGTAAGTACTTTCTAAAGATTTTGTTATGCCTTGCTTTCTGTAATTGCTTACCTAGCACTTAATTGGCTAATAAATAAGGACAAGAATGCATTAAAAAGATGATTGAAAGACAGCCATTGGTGTTAGAGGCAAATTGATCAGTAGCTCTCAGACAGTAGAAGGCAAAACCGGGTAAATCACGCTGGCAGTAACTTTTAGAACCTCAAGCAAAAACTTATCCAAAAAATTTGTAGGATTGATATCCACTGCTCAGCCATATAGAGCTAAATTCGAGAAGCGCTGTTACTGGTTTCGCTTTTAGACACCTAAGGGTGATATTTAGGCAAAGCCAGCGGGCTCAGCTGCTATCTAAATCACCTTCACACATACAGGTATATCCATACTAATAACTAACTGTGCAAGGGAAAGTTCCCAGGCACTGGCACTCAAAACATTCTTTTAAAGGGTCAGAGTGTTCTTTGACTCATGGGTCTGGATCCACCATTGCCATCCCAAACTTTTTCCTAGGATTAGCAGGATTAGTTCAGGATTTAACACAAACTAGACTACCATCTCCACATGACAGCATTGGTGTAGATACCCTCCATGGAGGCTAAAATAGCTTCATGAAATAGATTTGGGTATGGCTGCAGTATCAAAGCATGGTTCAAGGAACATTTAACTTCCTTTTACAGACATGGCCTAGCTACATGGGAGAGAAATTCCAATGGAAATAACCCATCGGTTTCTGCTTTGAGGTATGCATAAATTTGCACCCAGTTCCTGGACATGTTCAGAAAGTGGTAGATTGATCTTGTGAAGAGAAGCATCCCCCAAACCTAGATCAAATACTTTTCCAGGAAGGGAAGAGACTTGAGTCTTCATGCTCCGTAATGCACATGCCTCATTCCAACCAGCCATCTCAAAGAACTGCTTGTTAGTTCAAGGGACATTAGGTCTCAGACTAAGTGGTTTATTATCACAGCACAAAGCATGGAAGTGAAAATTAAGACCTGAATATATGTTTTCAATTAAATTTCCCTTTCAAACTCAAAATCTACATTAAAAACTTTTGATACTCAAAAAAAACTTTTGCTCTGTTTTATTATGGTATGTATAGTCAAGGCAAAAGAAAGATCTTTCAGACAGCTCAGAGGATGCGTGCATACAGAGCATTAATTTTCTTTTAAAAAAGTGGTCTTTTGCCTGCAATTTGGCTTCTGAGACCACAGTTACAAAAATAAATAGTCTTCCTTTCAAAAATGTTGAGTGCTCTTGAATCCTACCACAGTCATGTTTCCACATATTAAAAATGCTAGGCTGGAAGAATTTCTAAGTACTGTTTAGTAGACAAAAGCCTAGAGGTTTTGTTTACACGCTCTTCACAGAAGAATAATCAAACTCTGTAGAGAGCTGCTACTCCACTTTCTTGCTAGCCTTATTTTGACAGCCTTTGCTAGTCTGCCCTACTTTGAAAAGGGTGGGTTGATGTGGAAGCCAAAAAAGTGAAATCATATTTACTGTCAAAAAAATACGTGTGTTTTAAGCTTTTATCTGCCACTAGCAAGTAATCAAAGATGGCAGTGGTAGCAGCCCCTGTAGTTAACCCAGTGCATGTTCATTAAACAGCAGGGGGTATCCAGAGTGTTTATTTCAGTAAAAACAATTAAGCATATATTAT
This sequence comes from Psittacus erithacus, assembly GCA_009867235.2. Classification (NCBI taxonomy): domain Eukaryota; kingdom Metazoa; phylum Chordata; class Aves; order Psittaciformes; family Psittacidae; genus Psittacus; species Psittacus erithacus. The sequence continues at coordinate 21,923 of WYDI02005939.1, forward strand.
TTTTTCAGTGTTAATGATTCCCTGTTGACAGAGCTGAAAAGGGTGTGCTTCTTGAGTTTCCAAGTGATTATTAAAGAGAAATAACTGTCAGTCTCCTAATTTGGGTGAATGCCAAGCAGACCAAAGGTGACAAAATAGGGGAAAAAAGAAAAGAAAGAATATTCAGGGCTCATTATCAGCACAGTCCATTTTTTTTTTTTTTAACTTAGTCACAGACGAGCTTTGCAGCTTTCCCTTGCTTATCAAACCACCAGCTGTAATACTGTCCATTTTCCATTACACCACAGTGTTGTTCTGTGTACGCCTGAGATGATTTCTGCTTCCTAATTCCTTTCTTGGAATCATTCATCATTTGCTTTATAAAATATTACTTCTCATACTGCTGTTTCTCAAACTTGTCCCCCATCTGTGGAGGATTTTGCTTGCACTCCAGTGAGCTGTTTCAAAAAAAAAAAAAAAAAGGGAATTTTCAGGCTCTCCAAGGCTGTAGAGAGAAAAAACCAACAAACTGTCATGGTGCCAGCACACCATATTCTGTGGAAACTGTGGTTGTTAGGACCCAGTCGAGGAACTGGGTGCACAAAAGATGAGCAGAAAGAGGCCATGCTCTTAGTGTTGTTTTATAAAGTAAAAAATATGTGAATGAAGAAATTCATAGCCCTACAAAGGAGTGGTGCACTTACAGGTTGGCTCATCCTGTTATTCAGAGCTAGTAAACGCTCATACGCTGAGCCTTTCATATTGCTGCAGACTAAGTTCTGCTGGCTCATCATGATTGTTATCTCTACTGGAAAGCAAGCAAACCTCTCATCTGTATGAGATTTGATGTGACATTCTGCATTTTAGCCAATTCCAGCTGGCTGCTCCAAAAAGGCAGGCAATGTTTCATAGGTACCACAGCTATTTCTCTTTCTTCAATCCCCTGAAGCAGTAGCTGTGGGGCTATACTTTAAGCTGTGAGGTAAGGAACCATAAATTCATATTCTATTATATATGGATTTTTTTACGACCTCTTTTACCAGCTTCATAGTAATCCAGCTGTAGCAGATGATGTGACTAAATGACTCCTTCTTTCTCTCTCATCTCTTTTGACAATCTCTCCTCTTTGGTACATCCCTGAGTGTATTGTATGTATTTCTCTGGACTTCATAATCTGTTTAAATTACAAATCCCAGCCATACAAACACCATTTCTCTCTCTCTTGCTCATTCCTACCTTAAAAGCAAGTTAAAGAAAGTTTTCATATGATCCCTTTAGGCAAAAATGGGTAGGCAATTCAGAGTAAATACCCTGCTAGCATGAGTGTCAACTGCAATCTGTTTCAGTAGAGTTATGGCTGAGGATCAGCTTCCTGGTAGATCATGTTCATTCAGGCTTTCAAGCAGATGTATAAGACGTGTCTTCCATGATCACACCATCATGGAGTAACTATATTATAGCCTTTAGTAGAAGCCAAAATAGACTCAGGAATATACTCTGCTTTGACTCCTGTCAAAAACAAAAGGTCGTGTTAAGTTTTAAGACATGGACATAAACAGCTATCATGTGAAGGGCTAGTATCAAAACAGATTGTGTCTATGGTTTGGTCACATGCAGTCATCAGGTAAAAACAAGAAGATTTAGGATTTGAAATGAGGTACTAGCTTTTTTAATGGTGGATGAAAACTTCTGACTGTGTGTAACATTGTGTCTGTAACTTTAAAAAGTTGGCTTGTTTAATTTGTACTGTATAGTGTGTTTTATGATGTTAAATGTTATAACCTATATATTAAATTGTTTTCCTAGTTCACAGAAATTATTCCAGTTCTTGCCATTGCCAGATATTTTCTCTGTTGGTGGTAGTGTTGGCAAATTAGTTCAATGGGTATGTTTTGCTCACAGCAGTATGTGTGAGATCATGTGGAAATGGGAACTGCCCTTGTCCTTCAAAACACATGGTTTTATCAGGCAGTTCTAGCTGGGAATTCGGCAGTTATCCGAGTCAAAATGCTCAGTTTGACATTTTTCGGACCAGGAGGGACACGCTCAGCTGTTACACAGCCGTTCTTCACCAAGGACCATCAGAACAATAAAAAGTTCTGCCTCACTTTGTCCTCCTGAAGAGCAAGTAGGCCCCAGCAAGGTTGCTGCAGCAGACAGTTGGGGTGGTGTGAACAGGTATGACAGGTGTCCAGAGATGTTTCTTCATCTCCATTTCCTGGCATTCCCCTTGCTACCTGATGTACCTCCTCTTAAGCAAAAGCACGTCACCATATGGTTTTGTTTTGCTGAAAGGAAATCCGTCAAGCCTACCTACCTTAAGATAATAATTTCCTCACCACTAGTCATCACCTCAAGGCTGACACAACAGAGATGTAGAAAGTCTGTTGGTGAAAACAGACTCATTGTGTGGAAATCCCCAGCCCAGTTGCAATTGAGCTATAAAAATATGAGTTGTTCTGTGACTTGTCTGAGAAAAGAACCTGCTACTGCCTGGAACCACATTAATAAGGTTTTTAGTGTCCTAATATGGTTATAATTCATCCCAATCTTTCCAGGAAAACAGAATCTGGGATTTTACAATCATCAGTTCTTTGTATCGATTCTTTGAATACTCATGTTATACTATAAAGCTCCACACATCTACACATTGGGCCATATCCCAGTGCCATACCGATGTAGGGTCATAGTAAATCTATTTATGTCAGTAGTGACTTCAGAGTTTAGCAGCTTTACTGTAGCTTCTGGATTCTGTAATGATATTTTTATTTTAAAAAGTTATTTCTGTGACAAAGTCATAAATATATGGTTAAATATAGCATAGAACTTAAGTAAAATGTAAAACATATTTTGTTTAACTGTGAAATATACTGGGTAAAATAGAAACTAATTCATTCTCATTTGAGAAACAAAGCCAAATAGAACTAACTCTCACTCTTCCTTTTAATTTTTAATTTGAATTTCTGCATGCAGTGAAAAGTCCTAATAGTATTTACTTCAAAGTGTTTCCTTGCAAAACAGTGGTTACATATGAACAGATTCCATACCTTTATATTTTATCTGCTGTGCTGCCTTTTTAATATAGTTTACAAATGCACTAACTACATTTAAGGAGTAATGCACTAGTAAAAAAAAAAAATTACTAACAAAGAATGGCCTTTAGCTAAAGCTGGAATTCTTTGCGCTGGTGGAACGAGATATATCAAATGCTGTAAATGAGGCAGGCTTAGTTTTTATTATTATTATTTACTTAGGGCTTGGAATAAAATTCCATACACCCTGAAGACATTGGGAGGTTTACTCTTCTCTTTGATAATGCTAATACTGGATATTTGATTTCCAATTTAGGTTATGGGATGTCATTCATATATCATGATTCAGCTTTTTGCTTAATGAATAAAATTCTGTCTTCTGTGCTTTACACTTTCCTGAGCTGCCCTGCCCTACTATATAAAGCAGGTTAACATGACACAGCTTTGGGCCAGTCTGCATTACAGCAGTGTTCACCTTGCACAATGGGCTTGGGCTCCAATTATACTTTACATCTATGCTTTTGTAGGGAAACCCTCTTTATTCTAAATTTTCCTTAGACCTTGTTCACATGTCATCAGACTATGCGCAGTGCAAAATGGTGGCAAAGGGAGTCTCTGTTAACAAGAAATGGAGAAGATTTTGAATTTTTGCATTTTTTCACATCCTTCTCAGAGTGTCACAGCTGAGAGAGAGGCATCTGCAGGGATATTATCACATTAATTAAATTATTATTGTGGTAAACTTTTGGAACAATAGTTTATACTGGCTGTGATTTTTAGCATTCTAGCTCTAGTCTCTACTTTTTATGGTAAGTAATGCTTTCTCATGTTGCACAGGCCCTGCAATTAGGATTGATTTTAAGATGATAATTTCTTAGCTCCCAGCTAGGCCATGGCATGTGGTTATTAGAAAAAGAACTCTAGATACTGCTGTTCTGGTCTAACACACAACTTTGCACTGTTCCTTAAAGCACCTAGGTTACTCTGCTTCTTAGTTTGATTTACTAAGTCTCATGCTTTTCTACTAAGTCTCATGCTTTTCTAAGATTTCTGGTTTTTTACCTTTCTTGTCTGGGCCTTTATTCTTTGATATGGTGTCAGTCATAGCACAGTGCCAAAACCTGACCTGAGGATTAAACAGAGAAACTTCAGTACATATTGAGTCTGTCTGTGGAGCTTCTCCTATGTGAGGCTATGGTGCAGCAAGGAAACTCTTCAAAGTGTGTTCTGTTTTCACTCTCCTCTAGTGCTGAGTATTAAACGTTTTTTTTCTCTTTTCATTTTTTTTTCCTTTCCCTGTACTGTATTATTAGTGCTGACTCTGATACATGAGGAGCGCAAATTTCCTGCTTCTGCACACAATACCCTTGAAAACCTTTTTACTAGAGCCAGTAAGAATGCTCTTGCATTAAGGAGAAAAACAAAACAAAACAGAGTAAGAGTGCTATTTGTCTTTACACAGTACTTTCACATACAAAATGCAGCAAGACAAAGCAGTATACATACCAACTGGTGTCACAGTAAGCACCTCCCATTGCTTTTTCTTCAAAGCTCACAGCTCGGAGTTGAGCACTGTGCAGAACCAAATACTAAAATTCTGATGCTCTGTGTGAACTGGTCTTGAAAGCTGATCCCTCTGAAGTCAGGTCATCTACAATGACAATGTAAAGGATAGTTTGTTTTTTTTCTCTCTGTTGAGAAATATTGTTGATTTCACCCAAAGAAGAGCGATATTGACATTGCAGATGTGCTCTTTGATTTCTGGATGGACCTCTTCTCATTCTTCAGCATTTTGGGGCTCTTATGAAGTGTATCCATGACATTTGAATGCTCAAAGATTGTAGCCAACTTCTATTGCACAGTGGTGCCTTAGCATGGTTTCATGATTCCTCTGTGTTTGCAGAGAGTAAAAGTCATCTTCCAGTTTGAACTGCTGTATTGTAGATGGAAGGTGAGGTCTATCTCTTTTCACTTTAGATGTCTACATCTGAGCTAGTCACCACAAGCTTTCTTTAATGTCAATGAAAAAAGAGCCAGTTCTAGACTGTGATGTTGGTATCTGCAGCAGGTTAAGGTAAGTCACATTCTAGAAATTATAATCTTTCTCACTGACCATAAAAGAAATCCATACAGGAGCTCAGTTATAAATGCCTTCATTTGGTCAAATAAATCTCACCCTCAGTGTCCTATTTCTATACTGCGTAATCTTCACACAGAAACAATTTATGGTTGAGAAAAAGTTCTTTGTTCTTCAGGACCCATGATATCAGGAAGCACAGAGTGTGAGTCCAGGCAGACAGACGTGCTTCTGTGACTGTCATGCTTCTGCCGCTGAAACCTACTCTGAGCTGTCTCAACTACCTACATAACACTGCACTGCGCAGCACCAGCATCCCTTTTATTGCAGAGCATATGTAGAAGGAAGTTGTCTTTTCATGTGTTGAGATTTTATTTTCACTTGTTAAAATTTTTGCAAAAACATTAGTTGCACTTTATTTCAGTTGAATTTTCTTATAAAGTTTCATCTATCATTACTTCTCTTTTCCGAAGACTGAAATAAGAAACAGTCTCTTTATTTTCTCCATATTAAGTATGTTCTTATCTCTGCTTCATTGAAACCCGTTGCACTTCCATACTGTAGAGAAGTGATTTATAATTGGGTCATAGAGATGGGCCTGGGATATCTCTAATTATTTCAACAAAAATCTTGATCCAGCTTGGCTATGGGAGAATTCACAGACCTTCACTGTAGAATATGCGTATTACGGAGGAGTGTAGCATAGGTACCTTCCCAGCAACTCATGGGGGTTTTTTTAGCTTTCAACAGCTACTACTACTATTGTGATGCTCAGTGTTGAAACTAAGAGTTGTCTCTTGTGCTTATCATACCTTTGTGCTTCTGGCAATGAATTCAGTGGAGGAGGGTGGTAGTTGATTAAATGCAAAGGGTGAGAAACACAGATAGTTAAGAACAAAGAAAAAAGATGATGTGAGGCAAGAAGAAAAAACTGAGGAGGCACCAGGAGCAGAAATAGGCAGATAACAAGTATTTACAGAAGTAAATTGGATATTTAACAGAAGGATAGGCAGCTGGATGCACAAACCAAGTCAAGAAAAAAAAGAGAAAAAAATTAAAAAGAGAAAAATGAAGGGCAAGTGTATGTAATAGGCTGAGGCAGGAGGCTGAAAAGAAAGAAGGTGGGTAGGGGATAAAAAGAAGAGAGAGAAGCATCTCATATTTCTAGAGCCACAGAACCTGCTCATGTCTGTGGCCACCAAGCATAAACACAATCTTAATATTTTTCTAAGGGATGATTCAGGTCTGTAATAAGACCATATCAATAAATACCATTTATTTAAACTTGGTCTTCTGAGGTTAACATTTCAATCTCAAGTTATTTGTGACTATGCACTTCACACATAAATCTTCTTCCTCAGATTTTCTTTTCCTGGTGTGTTATTTGATACAGGAGAATGCAGTGACCAAAACAAGCAAATAGGGGTTTGTCTGTGAGCATGAAACTATAGAAGTGAGACAAATTTCCATACACTAGTGTCCTGGGTTCAGCAGTAGCAGACAACTAGATAGAAAAGAGGTGTAGAAACATGCAGATGGAAACTGAAATTACACTAAAAATGTGAAGCTACAGATTATTTTCTATATTAAGGAGAAATAGAATTACACTAGGTTTATCTTTCATTGTTTTTGTAATGTTCCAGTGCAGCCCTTCACAAGTGTCACTTGACTACGGCATTCAAGTGAAAGCAAATTCAGCTTCGCTTCACCTGGCTATGATATCTTTGAAAACTGTCTCAATCTTTCCATCCTAAGAGTACACCATCAACAGAGCCAAACTCAATAATATATTACATGACTCCAGATAAAGCATATATCTTTTATCAAAAAAAAAAAAAAAAAAAAAAAGGATAATGGCACTGGGTGAGTTTGAAACTCAGATATAGAAAATAGCACTTGCTTTCTTCTTGTGCAGTTTAATGTTATCCTGAATGTTTCCTTTCTTTGATATAGCTTCTTTCTTCCATTCACTGGAATAAAACATGAGAAAAAAAAGCAACCTGCACTTTTCCTTTTCTCCATCATTCAAACAAAACCACTACAAAGCTCTCCTCTTACCCAGATGAAAGCTTAGTCACCTACTTTAGCACCTATATTTCCATTTCCTTCTCTCACCTTAAAAGCCTCCCTTCTTGCTTTCTTCATTTATACACCTTGCAGCTGAGCTGTAAATAAGCTCCAGATGCATGAGCTCAGTAACCTATTTTTCCTAACCTGAAGGCTTCCTAGGAGAAATGGATTATGTGTCCCAACTGAGAACTGCTGTAGCCATTGTCTGGAGAGTTTCCTATTGCTAGAAAAACTGCTATACAGCCACTCTGTTTTTACAGAAATCTGCTTGTAGAAAAAGAGTGTCTAGGTGGCTTGCACACCATTTTCACGAGCACAGCCTGCAGACACTCCTTGAAGGCTAGAAACATGCAAGTAATATAGTACAGAACAGAAGACACGCCACTTCGCCAATGTCTAGAGAAACCGTATGCAGTCTGGATCCAGGTTAGTCTTTCCTAATTTAAGTGTAGCCACATGATTGCATGCCCTAGGTAATAGCATTGATGCTGAGCAGTCCACAGTAGTATCTGAATTGTGTTTTGAAATTTGTTGCTAGAGAGATGACAGTAATATAATTGAGTAGGACATTCTTCCACTTAAGGTACTACCAATCTTCAGTCCAATTCTTCTGCTGGTTGACATGCAGGGTCTGTTAAATGTGTCCAGATTTCAGAGTTAAGAATATCATATATCTGAATTAGTGTCTTTCCTCTTGAAAGTGACAAGTGTGGAAATGACCCTATTACCACGTAAGCTAATGGCAGAACTATAGATCAGACTGACATGGGACATGGCCTTTGGTGTGCAACTTCATGGTGCTGAGCAATGAGATGCCTTGGGATGCTTATGAGTGGGGCTGAGACACGGCCTGTTTGAAATGGGGGCTGGGGCTGGGGGGTGGTACTGGTGGAGAGGGCATTTGCAGACCACTCACACGCCTGCCTGCCCACCAGGGCTGCCTACTGCTGCCTATGTCTCAGCCACCTGAAAACCCCAAAACCTGCAGTGTCAGCCCATGGAAGGTGCCCAGGAAGTTGTACACAGGAAAAGGTTTATATCTGGCACCTGTAGGGAAAACATCCATTAACAGAGGGATGAGAAGGAGGGTCAAAAAGGGAAAAACAGGTCTTTATTTTAAAAATGTTCAGTATTCATTTTCCTTTGTTGCCTCTTCCTTCCCAAGTGTTTGAGCTCTCTACTTTTAAAGGGGAATTTATTGCACAAACGTGTCATTTAGTCATGATCCTTCTCAGGTTGCCAATGTGGGAGAGAGAAACACCACAAGTTGTCCATGTTTTTCATGGAATAAATCCCAATTAAAAATTCACATCTATCACTGTATTTGTAAATTAGGTAAATTTGCATTCAGTAATAAAAATTAAAGCATGTCTACTTTGGTCTGCATGTTCTCACCTTAGGGAGTAAAATATTTTTCAATTAAAGGAGTAGTATGCAAATCAACTGAATTTTTGAGCAAAGTTTGATGGAGCTGAGGAGGTAGAGGTAGGACATCTTCAGCCTATTAACCTGCCCTCTGTCCTTCAGCAGGATTTAGATGTGACCTTTCTCTCAGCAGACGAGCCAAGAAAACCAATGTATAACCAGACAAACAAGCATTCCCGCTTTAAATTCTTAAAGCTTGCAGCTTCCTCTGCTTCTCTTGGAAGTTTTTAATTGTTCTTAATAATCACAGAGGTGGCAAAATCTCCTTTGACTGATATATATTAAGGGAAATATATTCAGTCCCAGTTCACCTCTACAAGTCTTTATTTATTACCACTCTGTTTCCAAGCGAATAAGTCTTATAAACTAAATTTTATATTTTAAAATAACCTATGAGTCTTAAGATTCAATTGGAAGCTTTTGAAGCTTTACAGCGTATAACTGGAGCTGGTCTCTTTTTCTTTATTCTTTAACCTACAGGTCAAGCAATTATTACTTTCTGTCTCTTACTTTAATTTGGTGTCAGTCTATTTTAGCTTGCAGGCTGTCGTGTTGGTGAATTGAGCTTTTCTGTAGTTCTATATAATATGTTTCTAGTCCAAAGAGTAAAACATTTTTAAATTAAAATGCATGATTTGCTAAAAAAAAAAAACCCTGTTAATACAAATACCAGTATTTCCCAACTAAATATAACAAAACTATAGTCCAGTCTGATGCTGGCTTCCACCATTTTGGCTAGATCTAAAATTAAAGACACTTGTTTCTGTTGGCTTTAAAACAAAGATCCGAAACTTAAATCCTTTTTCTCTGAAAACAGGTTCCAAGTTAAGTTATGTGACATTTGTGAATGTGGTCACTTGCATGAAAACGTTTGATTTAGTGTGTCTGTCAGTCAAAGAAGTAGGTCTCTATGGTAAAGCTGCATGGACTTTTAGTAGGGAAAGGACTGGATTAACAGGGGTAAATTATGTTTATTGTTTTGTAATCTGCTTTTGTTGCCTGACTTTTTGTGTCAACACTGGATAAGGAAGGGATGAAAAGTAGCTGGTGAAGGTTGTCTCATCTGCTCTTTCTGTGTTACACCTTTCCGCTTTTACCCATCAGGTGCTTTGCTGTGCTGGATAGATGCCTTGGGCACTATGCACTGAAACACAGCAGATAGCTGTGTCTCTTTGTGCCAGGCACCTGACCGGTCTGGCTTCCAACCTTTTTATTTTGCACCTTCCATCCTTTCTTTCTTGTGTGTGTGTGTGCTCACACACATCTGTTGTTAGATACACACACATATATGTATATATAAAACATGCGTGTGTACACTGAATTTCTGTAGGCCTTGGAAAGCAGTATTGTAAATCACAAGAGCAGAACAGAGGATGAAATGCTCATCCCTGAGACACTTTTTTACTGTGACCAGTATTAGGAAAGTAGCCTTACAGTGGGAGACCCTCTGCTATGCATAATAGAAAGATTAACAAAAATAAATGGGCTACTGGTGACACGAAAAGCAAGATGTTGTAATCTCCAAGTTGGAAAAAAAGGCAGCATGGTATTATTTTTTAGCTTGTTCTCATTTATACTGATCTCTAAATTACACAGTGCCTGAAGGTATGCTGAGTACTCTGTAGACACTTTCCAGAAAGAGTATACAAAATATATATAGACATTGCATAACTGATAGGATTTGCACTGAAGGAATGGTGAAGTAAAAATAGTAACAGCAAGACCATGAGCATACTTAGGCTTCTTGTGATTATGGCTTAAGCTTTTTGCTTGAGGCAAGATTCTTTCATGAACAGTGCATGAAAACAGGGATGTTGAAGAGACAAAAGCATGTAGAGAGGAAGGAGGGTAGAAGTAAGGGATGAACAAAAGTGTCAAGGGCATAGAAAATCCAAATGGTGATAATGAGAAGACAGGCAGCTGGAATTACATGAAAATATATTCAACAAATTGTGGTGAAATCCAAACTGGCGAAGAAAAGGTTTTGTAAACATCCTACTGGCAAACAGGGTGCTGCTGGGTGGGCTGTGTGGCAGAGACCTCTATCATACTCTATCATAGTGGAACTATGTAGTTTCCCACATGAGTTACTACGCTGACTTAAAAGACTGCCTGACTCTTCATAAAGCTGTATTATTTTTAAGACAAAGGAGAACATAGTGGCTGATTAGATATTAGGAAAAGATTCTTCTCTGTGAGAATGGTGAGACACTGGAACAGGTTGCCCAGAGAAGCTGTGGTTGCCCCATCCCTGGCAGTGTTCAGGGCCAGGCTGGACAGGGCTTGGAGCAACCTTGTCTGGTGGAAGGTGTCCCTGCCCATGGCACGGGATTCGAACTAGATGAACTTTAAGGCCCCATCCAATCCAAACCACTCTATTATTGAGAAGTGAACAAAAGACAGGAAAGAAGTTGCTAAAAATAGGAGATCAGCAGGAAGTAATTTTAAGAGGTGAAACAGGCAGTATATGGTCAAAAGAGAAGGACATGGGAGGCTTAAAACAATTTCAAGACTTCACTGGAGTGATTTTTTGTTTGTGCTATAAGTGCATGGAGTGGAACAAAGAAAACAGGATAAATAAAAATATATGAACCCATAGAGGATCTGAACATCACATCACATCTGATCAGATTTGACCAAACCATACTGAAGCAACAAAATTTAGCAGTTAAATGTGAAGACTGATACTTTCAAGGAGACAGAAGTAGATGGAAGGGGGGAGGGAGAAATGAACTTGCTTATTAAGTGGTGTTTTTTTTTTGTAAATCTCCATGGTACAAATCATGCTCAGACTGTTTTAAAATACACTTACCAGTTGCATATGGAATTTCACATTTTTTACATTGTCTCTGCTATATAAAAAGATAAGGCAGACAGATCTTCTAACAGAAGATTTCCCATCCTAGTGAGGACACCATTTACACAAAGCTAGTTATCCCATATTCAGTAGCCTGTTGGAGAGGAAGCATGCACATGGTACGTGATCTACTCCCAAGCACCTGATTATCTCCCAGGGACTATTCCAAAGAGGTGCAAATTATAGCCTCTGAAAAACAGGAGAGTCCCAGAAGAGCAGGTGGGCTTTATGTGTCCAGAAGGGCAAAAAAGCCTGTTAAAATAACACATCTGTGTTTCTGTCAAGTAGAAGACAGCGAGGAAATCCTTAATCCATCTTTCAAAGGCAGTCAGAATCAAGCCTTGGTAGAAGATCTAAGCAACTCCAGACATTCAAGTACAGAAAGTAAACCAAGAAAGATGATATTTATCTGATGATTTGGAGGAAATAAAGCTGAAGATAATGATGAGATGTATTCAGTTTCAGACAATTTTTACTTCCACTTGAGTTACTGGGAGAGTTTTATTGCCTGAAAGGGGATTTAGAATATTAAAAACCAGCAGTTAGATCATGAAGACATAAAAGTCACTGGCACAACTTTTAAACATAACATGAAATGTTAATTCTGAGGATTCAGAAGTTTCTCTGACTTTGGTTCCAAAAAGCCGTTGGGGAGCCAATCCTGAAGTTTAATTTATGGAAAGACTTTATTTTTGAATTTTTCATCAAAGTCATTAACCTCCTCAGAACTGAAGTAAGTCTTTTGCTAGAGCTTCCAGGACAATTCTCAGATCTTTGAATCTGCCAGATGTCAACCATGCCTTCTGAAACCACATAGCAAGTTTTTCTGGCCTTTTTTTGGCATGCAAGCTCTTTTCACTTCCAGTTCAACAGAAACATAAGCTAGATGCTATTTCCAGTATCATAGTGCAAAACCATCAGCTCAAGTATATAATACTTGTGTAACAGAAGATAAAACTTGAATAAATTCAACCACATTTGAAAATATTGTAGCCTCAGATTTTGCTATCGCACTGCTTCTTGAGGGTAAGCAAGGGCAACTGTTCTCTGCATATTCCTTTTACCTAATCTGCTCGGGGTACTGTCTAAGTGATAGCTGCGTAATATTACAAAGTCCTTGAAAAAAGATGAATGTTAAGTATTGTTAGAGAAAACAAGTAACTGTTGTATTTAGCTTTGGCAGAAACACAAATGCATTTTTAATATCTTTTTGTTTCATCTGAACCCATTAAGGGAGCTTTTCCTTTTCTGCCTGTTAAAAGAACAGTCTGTATTTTGTGTCGTGATTACACAAATTCTACAGAAACTTTACAATTAGTGTAGCTTAGCATTGCAAAATCCTACAGGAGCTGACAATTCCATTGCTTTGTGTTGATGGATGGCTAAGCAATTCAAAACAGTGTGGCTTTTAAATCTAAAAATGAAGCATGCAATCAACATAAAGCAAGGTCAATGCCTAAAAATATAATGTAGCCAAAACTTTAGCATTTTCGTAGACTTTTTCCTTGCTTTTGTGATGTAGCAAGGAAATGCCACCTGGCAGAAGCAGGCTGCAGAAGTCCCTATTCTCACTTCACATTCCAGGTGCACAGGCTGCAGAAAGGTCTCTTTGTTCCTTCCTCAAATGTGAATTAACAGTAGCAGCTTTTGTAGCTCTGACATGGGGTGTGAGCCATAACAAGAGAAAACATGAAATGCCAGTGTACTGTGAGGCAATATCATGCCTTCCAAGGAGATAAACATTTTAAAAATATGTATGAACTTTCCAAACAAAGCACAGAGATTTAAATTAAAAACAAAATTTAAAAATCAAAGTGCCTGTAAACTCATGTTTGCCAGCTAAAGGAGAAGACGTTTACAGATTGGGAAAGGGTGAAGACAAGAGGGGATTAAAAAAAATAAATAAATCCTCTCTTTTAAAACAAAATTGTACAGATCCATTTTCTGCACTCTTTTAAGATGCTCAGCTTCTCAATTCAGATGATCACCGGTTCCTATCTCATAGTCTAAACCAATTACACACATTAAAAATGCAAGGCCAAATCCTATGCTCTGCTTCTTGGTACTGCTCCCTTGGCTTCAGTGGCACTGAGCCAATGACACCATCTGAGGATCTCACTGAGAGGCAGAGTGCAAGTGCATCAGCTTGAAGTTGGCGCTGCACTAATGCAGCTACACGGCTTCTCTCCCCCTCAGAGCCAGAACCAGGAAAGAGCACCTCGTTCTGCAAAAGAAGATGTAAGTCAGAGATAGGGAATCAGTAGCCCCAGTTTTCTTACACTCTTTGTTCACCGCCACAAGTTTTTGGGTGCGTGCAGTTCCTACGGATGCTGGATAATAGTGAAGTATATATGTGTATATATGTATATGTATGTACGTGTGTATGTGTATGTACATGTGGCGTACTTATCTCTTATTGAACAGTTTCCCCACACTTGCCAATGTGCTCTAAAGGAAAGACCAAATCATACAGCAATGCCTATTTTCTGATTTCGCCAATATGAGTTTTAGTAAGTTCTATGGCTATGTTGACCAAGCGTAAAAAGGCAAATATAAAAAAAAATCATCACATGCCAAAGACTCCACAACTGAGCCTTCCTTTCAGAGCGCTGCAGGTTTACGTAACCATTGAATAGGCAATAGGACTTCTGATGCAAAGCAGAATGAGACCTCTTTTTTAAAGACTAAGTCAGTAGGCATGTCAAATGGACAAAACATCTAAGTGTGGCTGACAAAAATAAGGATCATCCAGGACCGCTGGTTCTCCTTCCTCACTCGGAGCAGCCCATGACCACTTCAGCTTTCGCACACCTCTCTGCCTGAGTTATTATCAGAGCTTTCAGGAGTCTGAAGAGTTACAGAACAGGTTCATCACTGACTTGATAATGAACTCATGTGAAGCTGGAAGCTCGAAACATCATACATGACTGTGGCTTGTTTGTCAAGTGTTGCTCTCATGATCACTTTTTTTACCACCAGCTGACACCCACCCAGTCCTTCCTTAGGAGCTGGGAGTCATCTACAAGAATGACACAGCTCTGCTGGCTTTCACTACTGAATTTCTATGTGAGTCTAACACAGATTCATGTGCTTGCCCACAGACTAAGGCACCCATGCCAAGAATTCTTTTTTTATAAATGTCAGCTTTTTAAGTGGCACATGTATGTTCCTGATTTCTCTTTCTGAGCTTCAAAGCTTTTTGCACTCTTTCCTTTCCTTTTCCATGCACTGATTCTATATACTGACCCAAATATCACTTTGCAATTACAGAACCACCTCTGACTTCTGTTCCTGGAGTAGATTATATTTCATCATTGAGATTTTTCAAGAAACATTGAAGCATTTTCTTTCTTAAATTTTACTTTTTGTTTGCAGTATGAATTGTAGTGGATGTCTGCAATCTTTTTGTTTGTTTGTTTGCTTCCTTTCTTCAATCTTTCTTTTTTCAATTTTTTTTTTATTTCTTTTTCTTGCAGTCAGAAGCCAAACAAACAAGTGACAATGTAGAACTGCGCTGAGAGGAGGATGAGGGGAGAGGGAGAGAAGATAAAAAAACTTTAGGAAAAAAGTGAATTTACTCTCCACAGTTTGGATCTGGCAAAGAGTTTCTTGCAATTTTAATTCCAGCCCAATCTGATTCAAATTATGTGTTTTTTCGTTATATGACTGCCTCACAATCAAGTGTTTATCTTTTTACCCCCACGTGTTTTGTATACAGACTGAAGATGGAGCTTTATTCCATGCTTAGCCATTAGTGAATTAAGAGCTGGGGGAAGGAAGGGTGAAGATGCTTACACTCAGCGTGTTTTGATGACTCATTTTACACTGAAAAGTTGCCAGATATGCATCATTTCCATTTGCTGAGAAATGCTGTTTCAGTCAACTGAAATTGGTTTTGATCTAGGGTGGGGGTCTTCAACCTACAAGCAAATGGAGACCACATGGTAATTATCCTCATGTTGATGCCAAAGCCAAAAATGCTGCTGTTTTAAAAAAGCAGCCAAAAGAAGAGAAGCTATGCAGCTAGAATCTGTTTACATCTGGAGTATAATGAAAGAGATGCCGAAGACCACAAAGTAAATGGGATGAAACAAGAAAATTAACATGTATCTTCCTCAAATGATCAAAACCAAAGCCAATGGCAATGGAGCACCTGAGTATCAGTACTGCCTTAAGTACAGTAAAACTAAACAAAACTTTGCAAAGGTAATCTGAGTAGCTGGGAAACCAGAGCACTTTCTGGTTTGGAAGGAATACACAGATTTTGCATAACCTCTGTTCTTTGCACTATCTTCAAGATGAAGCTTAGATACTTGTCAGATATCTGATTTCAAAGAATTTCTGAGACATTTTTATCTCACTACTTTTGAAAGAGGTGGAGCTGCTAGTGGTTTTATAATGGAAACATTTGCTATTTACAGGCTTTAATTTAATTGCTTAATTGCTGCTTCAGAATGCAAAGGACTGGAACTGCAGCCAAGAGTAATTTTTCTCAAAGAAAATATTTATTAGAAATAAAAGCAAATGTTAACCATATCGTGGAAATTGAAGCAGGACTGGTTAGGGAAACCGAGTCAACTGCTGAGCCACACTGGAAAAAGAAAAGAAGAAGATGCTTCTTTGAATTCCCCCACCCCACCCCCCGCAACATCCTTAATTTTAGTGACTTTGTGGGAAGAAATCTCAACTGTTTTCTACCTCTTCAGGAATGTCAGACTTCAAGCTCCTTAGGGAAAATACACTTTCTCTTAATGGTTAAGAACAGGTCAGGGAAAGCATTTACGGTGTTGCCTAAGGTACATACATGCTTAGTGAAATTCAGAAAGAAATCTAGATGGATGCTGTGACTAACTTCTTTTGACCATATTATCTTACTAGGTGCGTTGACTATCAAAAATGCTCACCTAAATGCATATGTAAATTCAGCATATGATTGCAGTAATATTCTGATGGTCATCAGCTAACAAAAAACCCCCAACATATGAATCAGGTGTTCAATTCAGCATAATAATTTCTAAGGCACAAATAGCAGTCTAAAAAAAAAAGTCTTCTCTGTTCAGCTTATAGCTTACAGCTGCCTCTACATATTAGAGATAACAGGAGGAAAAAATAGATATATGGAAATCAGACACACGTTATAGAGATAGAGCTATCTTATTTCACAGGGGTACCTCACTAGATGATCCTTTCTTGGCTCCCATCTTGTATGACACACATGCATGTGAGCATCCAGCTGTAATGGACTTGATTTTGAATTCCTCGCATCCTCAGCTGGCATTGAGCTGAAGAGTACAGGTGATTCCAAATAGGTTGTTCATTGCTTTTCTTCTTGGAGAGCTTGATTTTCAAAAACTTACAGAGGGTTTATCTGCAAGCATAGGAAGCAAGGTAGTGTGCTCCCTGACTATTAAAGAAGTATTTAGTACACCAGTACAAAGTGTTCCAATGATATATTAAGGACTATCCTGTATATATTTGCTACAATAGATTCTAGGAATGAACAGATTGACATTTGAAAAGCCTAGTGGGTCATCTAACCCATCCGTGGAATATGCAGAATTAATAACTGTGAGCCCTTGGATATTATCCTGAGAATAAGATCAGGAACAGTAAATAATTTATAGTCTATTTGTAGTTCCAAGTCTTTCATTCTTATAGATACACTTGGAACAGGAGCAGAATCTAATAGTGCAAGAAGCTCAATAAGAACAGCAGCAAAAAGCTCCTCTTCAGTGTTATCTTTGGACACAACTGTCTCTGCTGAGCTCTGCATAGCTTAGCCAATTCTCACTCTTGCACATTCAGGCATGAAATTCAAATTCTCAATAGGCTATTATAAGCTCTCACTGAAGCTGATGTAAATCCAGAGTAGCTCCAATGATGTCAGTGATTAAAGTTACTCTGAATTTATTGCTGTGTAACTGGGAGTGGATTCTGATCTCATCCATTAATTCTTTTATGAATTACAAGGCCAAATCCTGATGGCCTCACATAGGCAAAAACTCCTGTTTGTCATCAGCAGAAATTCTGACCCAGCAAACAGTCCTAGCTTGCCCTTTAATCTCTTCTTATTTTCATAGCTTAGACATTCATTCCTAACAACTCCCAGTATCAGCTAGTCACTCTTTTTGGAAACTGTAGCAACAAGGACTGAGGCTGTAGATACTGGACATTATTAAAGTAATTTTCATGCTGTGTTTCCACTGAAAGAGCAGAGGTGCTTGATAGGCCAGTGCTTGCTATGTCACCACCCAACACGTTCCCTAAAAAGATGGGAAAATTTCTGTTTCATATCAGATCTGTCCCCACCTCAAGAAAATTTACCCTTCATTTCTTCTCCACTATTCTTTATCTCTCAAGACGTCACCCAGGTGCACTACATTACTACTGCTGTGGCTGAGCAATGAAGATTGGCAAACTAAAACTCATTTTTTGCAACAGAGCTTATCTGCAGCAAGCTGTCAGACTGCTGAACTCCAGCGTGCAACCTGACCCCCTGGCATCACTGAGTAACATGTCCCCTAACTGCATCCTTCAAAAGCCTTTTCCTCTTGCAAGCAAGCTCTAAATTGCATCTGAAATGAAACAGTAAACTCTTTGGGCTTGTACTCTGAAGTGCTGTTGCAAGTGTAGGGGCTGCAAAATAGATGTTTTATACAGCAAAATAATTCATTTCATGAGAGTTTTATATTAATTTCTTCCACTTCATTGCTATCTACAGGAGGACCTTATTTCATTAATTTTATAACAATAGCCTTATCACTTCATGTTTTTATTAGATCCAAAATTGGTATAAAATGAAAGATGCTTACAATTTCACCATACAGAAAATGGAAGAAAGACTTGAAATGAATACAAAGAAATTATGTGAAATCTAGCTAATTACTGTCCATAAAACATGTAGGTTTGCAACAAGAAAGTAGTGAAGGAAATAGTGAATCATAAAAGGGGAGAATAGCTAGATGTGCAGCATTGGAACTATCTGAAAAATAGACAAAAGAAGAACACTAACAGTTTGACACAATTACTTGTCTTTCTAACGCACTGAAACCTAAATTTTACTTAAAAAAGTAAAAAATTCTTCCTAAAAACAGGCCTGCAGCTCTGTTCAGATTCTCACAGTATGCTTAAATGAATTTTCTGGCTATAACCCAAACCACTGTTTAGAGAACATGGCACAGTCCTTCTTTTTCCTTGCCTAGATTGTGACAATTTAGTGTTGAAAAAATGCCTCTCACTGTGCCTTGAAGTCCATAGCTATAGTAATTGATGACTACAAAATTGCCAATTACAACATCTTGAAGGGTTTATTAGGTTTAGTTTTAAATGTTTCTGAACTAAAAGGCAAAAGAAGGTTTTCTATCATCTCATGTGCTCAGCCCTTAGATCTGTTGTAAGATGGTCCCAAACTCCTACACAAATGAACTTACACAATGATGAAGAAGACAGGACAGACTGGAGTGGTAATCACACATGTCAGGGTGCATCCAAGCTATAGGGAGCATGAGGCCTTTGCCAGTGTTACTGACACCAAAATGTCTGAAGTGATGCCATTCCTGTATAGACATCTATGATTGTACTAGGATCAAGTGGAGCTCATCATTTTGTACACGGGGTGGGTTATGGCATAACTGTGGCCACCCCTATTCATTTTCAACTGTATCTGGAGGTACAGCATTGTGATGCTGGCTGGATTTTGCCATTTCCTCTGGAGCAAGAAAAGTGCCAGCAGCCAGTGCCTGCAGCCAGAACTGCTTGATAAGACCCCAGAGCATCACAGTTCATGACAAGGACAAATGCACCCTCTGGAATCCCACTGATGTTATTGAAGCATTGCTTAATCAAATAAGTTAAAAAATATTTTGCCAGTTTTTCATTGCTCTTGATGCTTCATCTGGAGATGATTTTGTTCATCTTCATCAGTTATTCAGTGATACAGAGGGCAAATCAGTCTAGAACGGACTTGCTGAATTCTTTCTTTGTCTTCCTACTGAGGAAAATCCTTAAAGGATTGCTGTGCTAGTTTAGACTGTTTTGCAATGCCAGGCCTTAGCTGGTATCAGCAGCAGGCGAAAACAGCCATCCTCAAAACCTCTTGTATTTCCGTTACAAAGTCTTCACTTCTGGAAAAAGATTTCAGATCTGCAATTCAACTACAATGTTACTTAATCTGGCTAAGTGACTTAGCTGAAGTCAGAGGTGCTGCATTTACAATTGCAGCTTTGAAACAATTGGGTTTTGCAGAGCAGAGATAAAGAAGCTGATGCTTTTCTAAAAGTTTGAGATATTTTTTATTATTTTGCTGTTGAATGTAATAATTTTTTATTAACTCTGGATGACAGAAAAGATACAGCTGGCTTTTTAATACCAACACTAGAAGAATATACTTTCAGGATGACTGTCTAATTTTATTTCTTGACATGCATTTTATTTAGGGAATGATATATATCTAGCCCACTCAGCACCTGCTCTCTTCAGACACACCAGCCATTTATGTCAATTATTTAGGGTACCCCTTTAGTCTCTAAAGAGCAGTTCTTCCACTTCAGAATCCCCTTCTGCCCTCATTCAGTTTTTATCAGATTCTCATCTAAAACTCCTACTGCAGCTGGTTCTGCTGGAGAGGCCAAGAAATAAGGAACAAACTGCTTTCTGTGTGAGTGAGATACCCCAGCTCCAGCTCTGGAATTCAGGCTCTGGAAATGCATCATTCCTTTCATTTCATCACATATTCCTATTTGTTTAATGAAGTGTTAAAAATTGCGTTGCACCAGCACACCAGTTGCTTTGCCACAGTCCAATCTCTGTGAAGATCTAAATCTACATGAACGTGCAACAAAGACTTCAGAAGTCATGTAAAACTATTTTTGACAAGCATCTTCAAAACAAAACAAGCACCAGACCTTTTTTCTGTATGGAATTTTAGGAGGAAATTCTTCCAATTTTAAACTGAAAATTGCTTTACACAAAATGTTTCAACACACCGATGCACATTCATAGCAGCTATAGTTTAAGGAAGAATAGCTTTTGCAAAGGCCTCAGGTGACACTAGCCTATTCATTGAGAGCTGCAGGACTTGACACTGTTTCCTACTCTTCTGCCATGGTGCTATCAGCTCTCAGCTCTACAAACCAGCTATGTGCTGACTGTGCTCAGGACCACAGCTATGGATTTGTTTTACATAATCTTCCTGTGGGCTCGTACTTCAGATGTGCAATTTAGGGGATGAGTGTTCATGGTGGCTCAGGTTCCGGTTTTGCTTAGAAGGTCTCTACTTGTAGCACCAGTGATACATGTCAGTGGATGACAGCAGCATATACTCATGCTTAGGGGCAGAGATTGTTATCCAGAAACAAGGTAATAACACAAATCATTGGTATTATGACTACGTGTAACTTAACAACTTATTTTCAGACTTTTCACAGAGCAGTAAATAGTGGTAACTGCTTCTAAAATAAATCCTAAAAGATATAAATAATTTATCTGAAAATGGTTTCTATATTATTCTACCTGTAGAAAGAAAGGCTGTCATCTGCATCAGAGAAGTGCTAAGGGCAGATCTGCATTAACTCCCTCCAACTGTTGTGCTCAGCAGCCATTTACAGCTGCTGGTCCTCAACCAGCTCTGCACCCTTCTAGCATATTTTTGGATGAGCAGGGTGCATAACTTTAAAAAGAAAACATTTGCCAGGCCACACATAATTTCATTTTTGCAGTCCTTATTTTTAATAAACTATTACTTCTTTTACAACACTGTAATATTTTCCACAACACTTCACATTTCCAAAGCATTGTCCAAACCTCCTCTGGGCTCTGCAGCAGCCAGTACTGAAATTGTCACGTGATTTATTTTCCCAGACACCTTTAGTGCTCTCATGGATATTAAAAGAGTAAGAGGTTTAAATAAACACATATTCAAAAAAAGAAAATATTTTTTTACAATTACGTAAAAGTCCTATTTTCTTACATGATTCACCTTCTTTATTTTAGTATGAACTTGACTTAATATCCTATGTGTTTGCTCATGCAAGAATGTGTCCTGTTTTGCTTTTGATTTCCTACTTAATCCGTTCCACAGGTGGGGGGGGGTTAAACAATGATAATACAATCATAGATTCATAGAATAGTTAGGGTTGGAAAGGACATGAAGATCATCTAGTTCCAACCCCCCTGCCATGGGCAGGGACACCTCACACTAAACCATGTCACCCAAGGCTCTGTCCAACCTGGCCTTGAACACCGTCCGGGATGGAGCTTTCACAGCTTCCCTGAGCAACTCATTCCAATGCCTCACCACCCCTACAGTAAAGAACTTCTTCCTTATATCTAACCTGAACTTCCCCTGTTTAAGTTTTAAACAATGAACCTGATCTTCGAAGATTTGCCCATCAAAGAATGACCACATTGCATGGTTGTTCTAATATGTAAGTATAAGGACACACAAAGCAAAAATGGAAATACAGATGCTGAAAGTACTACACTGTGCCAGCTATTGAGCTTGTAAAAATTCATTTTAAATGTTTTCACAGCTATATTTATAGGCAGGAAAAGTTAGTTCTTGTTTTCAACAAAATATTAAAAATAAATTAGATAAGAGAAACTTTAAAACAGTGTCAAGTATGGCACTTCACAGTTAAGTTTTCTATAATTTTTATGTCCAGAGTTAGACACATTAACAATTTTTTTTAAAATCTTCATTTCCCAAGTTCATAAAAACCTGTATCCACCATTCATTTCAGGTATGTCTGAAATTTTCCATGACTGCATGAGTAAGTTCTCCGTAAGTGTGGAAGAAACTGCCAACATTTTGTCACCAAAGTCTGAATTATCTTTCTTGGGAATGTCATGTAACGTACCAAATACGCAAGACTAACTGTTACCCATGGAGATTATAAGCAACAAAAATCCCACTTCAGTGACTGTACTCAGATTTAGTGACTGGCCTGAGAATATATATATTTTAGGTAATACTGAGCAAGCAAACTCCCAGATGCACAAAAACGTTGGTTGGAAGGGACCTCTGGAGGTTGTCAAGTCCTCCTTCCCAGTCAGAGCCAGCAAGATGCTTCTTTATCAATGGCCGTGTTTGACGAAGGTAATATGGCAGTTCCTTTCAAAAAAAGACGTAAACTGGAACATCTGAAGTTTTGGTCAGGCTGCTTCTCCACATCATGGAATGAGGTCAGTTCCTTTCTGTGAGCTCAGCAAGGCATCAAAAACCAGGATATGAGATGAGGTTCCGCCAAGCCAGACTGGGAGAATACACTAATTGCGAACACGAGCCACTGTCCGTATGTTTGTCAGTATTATTTCAAAGACTCATTTTGGACATTTTTAAGTCCAGAAGATCATCCCATAGAAATATCACACTCTCCCCATAAATTCTTACCATCAGCTCATAATCCTGATCTAAACTCAGGTATATTGTAGAGAACACTGTATATTCTGATTAGAAATGTCAAGTTCTGAAGTCTCAGCTACACTTTATTGAGTAGTTTCAGTGGTTAATTAACAGCACTACACAAACCGTGTCTTTTATTTTTATTCTAAATTCTTCTAGCTCTACCTCTCTGACACTGTTTTTGCTGAAGCAATTCACCATAAGAATTTCATGTTTCTGCCCTGATAGTACCAGATAACAGGATAGCTTTTTACATGCCTTATCTTATAGTCACAGTCTTATTTAAAGCAAGGATTTGTCTGACTGTGGTTTGTTAGATAAATGCCCCTCTATCAGAGATGCTAACACACAAGTCCCCTGCCGTCATGCGCGCGCACACATGCATGTGCGTACATTTCACACACGCAGAGGTATTTAGTTTCTCTTTACCCCTCCCCACCAAGCTAAATTAATCTAATTATTTATAACTTTCAAGGACAGATTTTTTATGTATTTCACTGTGTCATATTTCATACTTTATCGCTCAAAAAAATGCAGACTATCAAACCATAACAGTGCACACAGCAATCACACAGAAGTACTTTTATTTGAAAAATTAGCTTTTATCTTTTTTGTCGCTATGCACAATTTTGGAACAGATGTGGTGGGTGATGGTGCTGACTCAAGTAATGTTCATCTTAGAAGTCAGGTTAATACCCAAATAATCTGAATTAGTATTTTGCTAGAGGAAGAGTCAACCAACTTGTCCAAGTCTCACTGAAGATGTTCAGTGGAGATGTTAATTTCAAAACCAGTAATTTTATGTCTATGTGGATCTTCTCTCCCATCAGGGAAAGATACAGTAGGGGAGCTGGGTGACAAATGTGGAGGTCACCCACCTCCTGGCATCACCAGTATGGCCTACTCTCAACATTATTATTGCTAAATCTGCTTCCTTCAGCAGCTTAGCTCCCAGCAGTCAATGAAATACCACACTGGCTTCATACCTTTTATCTAAATAAACTGACTGTAGATGAGTAAGTTAAATAGTGACATACATATTAACGACACACTAACTAGTATCTATCCTGTCAGCTCAACCTTTTTTGTAATTATCACTCTGCTAAAATGGTAAATGGCAGCTGGTCATACTTTATAAAGAAATTCTCATACGCCCCCACAAAAGTTATATTACAAAGATCAATCCATCCTTAATATATTTCTAGGGAGGGTTTGGGTTTTTCTTTAGGAATTTTGACCAATCTAAACCCAAGATCTATTTCAAGAGCATGAAACAAAGACTCCTAACAATATGGAAAGTTTTGTCTTCAGTAGTGAATATGGTGTTTTGTGAAAGTCTTTCTATTTTCTTAAAACGAAAAAGAAACAGATTTTATAGGCTGGTAAAAAAAAAATACCCAAAACAGTGGACATGATAAACCTGGCATTCTGAAGTAAACAGTTGATAGATTCATTTGAGGTGTGAAATATGCTCTAACACAAAGAAAGACAAAATACATCCGCACAATTAATGTGATTAGACATTTCTGTTCATTGAGTGAATATTTTAGTTTAGATGAGTAATGGATTTGTAATATAACATTATTGTAGACTTCATTTATGCTTACTTTTAGGGGTTTTTAAATTATTTAAAGAGCAATGATTTGATTCCTACAATTTAGTGATCCTTTGCATTAACTGCTTGCCATGATCATTAACATAAAATCAACAAGTTGATAAGGACCAAAGTGGTTTAAATAATACAGAGGCTATTCTTATCTATTTTTCTTGGCTTTTTTGTCTTTGTTTTATCAGAACATGCGGATTTTCTCCCATAAATTAAAGTCAAATTTGAAATTGTGGCTGGACATAAATTTCTCACCATTTCTTGAGCAGCAAAACCATGATGGCAGAATGGAGAATCCAGTAGAAAGATAATACCAGAAGTTAATCATCTTAATTATATCTTATTCTGAGGTTCCATTTCCCAAACTCCACTTCTCAGTGATTAGATTTTATTATGCCTTTATGGAAAGGTCAGAAAGCTCACAGCACCAAATAGCTGTTCAGTGTTTAAATGTCTATCCATGTAATCTTCTCTTCTAAACTTGTGAGGTTAATTCCTCGCATATAATGACATTTGCCTGGTAGTTTTTATTCTATTTTATAGTATTTTCATATTTTCTCAAATTTCCAATCTCCTTCTGAAATGCAACTATCCTGCTTGGGCATTTTATACTCAGCACTACATGTATGGGCACAGCCACTTCTCTGCCCTGTTTTGTTTCTCCAAGATATCCAGATATGTCTGTGGGACGTTTGCCTTCTTGTCCATGGAGTTCTTCTGAGCATTCCCCTTGAGGCAATTACCACAGGACTAAATATGTGTGACTGCTTGCCAAGGTAGTCTCCCATCCTCGAACAAGAACTTGCAGTTTTGCTCCATGTGTATTATTTTCTATTTAGTTCTATTAAAATACTTGTGCTCATTGTGACAACCTAATAAAGCCATTCAGCTTGCACAGCACAGGTAATGTATTTTTCTTATTTACCACTCTGCCAGTTTCTGTCATCTGCACACATTGTTAAGCACAGATGCAATGTCAATGCCTAGAATGATCTTTCATTAGATGGAGCCACTCCCTAGACAGCCCACTACAGAGGCCAGGCTTTTTTTATATGTTCCTAATAATTCCATTTTGTATCTGTAAGTGACCTAGGTTTCAATCCTTTCCATATTAATTCCACGTAGTACAAGCTTTTTAATTAAATCATGATGTAATTGTAAGTTAGTATTGCAATCTCAGATAAAACCCTGTCTTCTGGGAAATAAGCTTTCCTGTAAATGCTGCATAGGTGGAGACTGATGGAGATTGATATTACTGTCATGGTTTAAGGCCTGCCACGCAGCCTACTCACTCACCCCCCCCCCCCTTTCCTCCCTCAGCTCCCAAAGGGATGGGGAGGAGAATCAAAAGAATACAACTCCCACAGGCTGAGATAAGAACAGTCCAGTAACTAAGGTATAACA
>WYDI02005945.1:0-18735 GCA_009867235.2 Psittacus erithacus
AAATAAAATAAAATAAAATAAAATAAAATAAAATAAAATAAAATAAAATAAAATAAAATAAAATAAAATAAAATCCTTTCCTCTATCCCTGATTATTCTCAGGAGTGACAGGCCGCTGAGCCTGTGGAGCAGTGAGGGGGAGCTTTAGGCTCTTCGGGGCAGGTTATGGGTCCGAACTGTCGGGAGGGCTTCGGGATCTCTCCCGCTCTCCCGCCCGCCAGCAGCTCCGCTCGGGGGGTCACGCACGACACCTGGAGGCGAAGCCGTGGGGAGCCCCTGCTCTGCCCCGGCCGGGCCTGGGGAGGATGCCGAAGAAGCTGCGGGATCTGCGGCTCCCGTGGCAGCCGGACCTGACCGAAGCGGCGGACACGGGCACTGGTGGCGTTCCCTTTCCCCAGACGTGGCCAGGAGGGGCTGGGGCTGGCCCTGGCGCCAGCTTCCTGCAGCCGTGGGGCCGGAGTGCTCCGCGTTCCCCCTCTCCCCACTGCCTCCCCCTCGGTGCTTTCCCAGCATTTCCCTCCCCTCCCGGCAGGTACCGCAGCCTTTTCCATCTCCTTAAAGTAACCCACAAAGGCGATCTCTCTCCCAGAAGTAGGGCACAGGAAAGTCTGGGGCGGCGGACCAGAAAGATTTTTGTCGTCGGCTACAAGGCATCAAAAAGCCCTTTCATTATGAATAGCCCAGTTCCTACCCAGGGCGGGGGACCTTCACTCCTGTGCGCACCCCTTTCCCTCAGCCTTGCTCCCCAGGTCCAAGGGGCTCAGACACGCCGGTGCCACCCGGCTCGGCTCTCCGGGGAGCTAGCCCGGCTTCGGTGTCCAGAGGCCAAGACCCCTCATCTCCTCCCCCAGTCCCCCTGGGAAAAGCGGCATCCTTTGGACGGGCCCCCGGCGCACCGGCCAACATCCCCCTTGCTGCCCTGAGGGCAGAAGGGAGCAAATCAGGGGAGAGCAATAAGCCTCTTTCCTAGAGGGAAATGTCTGAAGACCCCTACTTCTGGGTTAGTCGTCGTCCCCCTCCGCCATCCCGCCTCCACAATCCGAACCCCCGCATCCCAGACGCAGGCTCCGGGCCGGGCTTTTCCCCCCAGCATTCCCTCTCCCTTTCATTTGGTGACCGTTTCACTCTGCGGCTGTGCCCATCAAGCGCATGCAATAAAAGGAGATCTGAAACGCACTGCCTCCTGCAATATTTACTACAGATGCCGCACAGAGGCTATCATTTTGATGAGAACTCTTCGATGAAATTACATTTTTGCTGCAAAACTGAATGCACTGAAAATTGGCAAATCTGGCATCTTTGGTACTGAAGAATTTTTCTTTCCCAAATAAAGACTAACGAAAACCTCAAATGTCATCACGTTGTTGGTCTGTCTAGTGAGGCAAAGGCTGGAAAACGTGTACTTTCCCATCAGTGTTGCCAGACACAGCACTCATGGTCGAAGAGGTCCCATGGATTCAGGGAAGACTTGTTAGAGGCAACTCTCGATGTGAAGACGGTCCCTAAAGTTAAGCATCATCCTTCCCTTTGCATCAGAAGGCAGGAAAGAGAAACTAAGTCTTTTCTCCATTTATTACCTGGCAAACAAAGAGCAGAAACAGTTATCGTGTTTCTTAGAAGCTAAACATTCCCATAAAGAAGTTGAAGTTGCTTTACATGTGCCTTGCACAGAAACCATGGGTGGTGGCAAGCAGTAGAAGGGATGGGGCTCTGCCTGTCTCACTTCACCTTCCAATAGCTCCAGAAAGCTGCATGGTAACTGAAGCTTTGAAGCTGGTTTGCTTATGGACTATAGAAAAAAAAAATAAAGTGAGGTATAAACAGATAATGCAAATGGCATTTCGTTAAGTGAAATAACAGTAGGTGGTTGCAATGACATTAAAAAGTGTACTGAGTATTTCTCGTTGCATTTTCTTGTGATTTGAACACTCAGCAGGCCCAGGTTTTTATGGTTTACACATGAAACAAAGACAGCTGCTAGAGCTTAATAACTCGTGTATTTCTTTTGACTTAACTAGATTTTGTTTGCCTTAGAAACATACATTGAAGTCAAGTAGGTAATGGAATCTAATTGACCTAGAAATCTCTTTGTCTCTTTCAAGGTTAAAGAACAGGAATTTGAAATAAGCTGTTTGAATCTACTGGTGAAAATAAAGTAGGTCTTTCTATGGAGGAGATTGGAAAAAGATCAAGAAATAATTAAACAGTATGAAACAGGTACAAAGGTTAAAGAAAATTTAAGAGCCCATTTGAGGAAAGATTCCATCACACAGACATAAAGTGTGCAACTGGGAGGCGGTTGACTATCGCATTTTGAGTTGATAGCCTAATTTGGACAAGTGTCAAGCCTTACAGACAGCGCCCATGGGAAACACAGGAGAACTGCGAACTCAGCACCAGAAAAAGGGCATCCCAGTCGTGAGGAACTGTTGGGTCGCCGCTGGGTAACTGATAGGTTTCAAAATGTGCCTGAAGATGGTGCTGTTAGATGGCAGAAAGGAAGGGTAGGACGGCAGCTGTGAAGTGCTATATTATGGGGCAAAAAATACCCACAGTTGTGTAACAGCACATTGCTCCATCAGCGATTCCAGAACCTGAACAGTGGAGATCTGTTGAGAAAAGGCTTAACAAGCAACTTAACTTCAGAATAATTTCACTGTGATCAACCAGCTTGTGGCAAGGTGATGTTTCAGTTCCCAATGCCCACCAGCAGATCTCACCTCCCACTTCAGCCCGGCTCCTTCTGCTCACCCTCCTGACCCCCTACTTCTAGCACAGCCTTTATAAACTTGCATCTGTGCACCGAGAGCCCTAAGGAAAAGAGAAGTCAAAGGGAAATACTGTCGGCTAATCTTTATTCAACAGATGGTGAAGGAATTTAAAATGGAATTTCCCGCTATGTACAAGCTTTAATGTTATTAAGCTTGATTTAAATGTGACTGCAAAGTGATCTGCTATGGTTTATGACAGTCAATTCCAGTCTCTTGGCCAGACTGGGAACCAGATTTTCTTCTGATGGTTTTAATAGGGTGACTTTTTAAAAGGCACTAGGAACTGGACTAACAGATTCAAAAAGAAACACACCGACATGTATCAGAAACTTCCCTGCAATTAGCAGTAACTAATCTGAGAGGAAAGCTAGCTCCCTGGCAAACTACAGTTCTTACAGAATTTATGTTTTCCCCTAAATTGCACAATGCTTTCTAACACCATATGCCAATCTGGGAATCTCAAGCGTAGTAATTAGCTTTGAGTTTTTGGAACATTTCATAAAGCCTGGATTAATCCCAACTGTATTATCTGGTGTCGGTTACTGTAAATTGGAGACGCAGAATACTGAGTTACCAGCCAGTGAATTCTGCAATAATGACCATATGCCATGCATTATTTTGTGTGTTTCCTCTATATGTATTCTACCTACAACTTGTGCTAGATCCAATTAAGGGGAAAGCCATGCTTGCTCCTGACAGAAAGCAAAGCACATTTTGCATAAAGCGGATGTCTCCCAAATGGCAGGCTTTAAATAAACCCCCTGTTGAGCCATTGTACTGAAATACATGTTGGTTATTAGGACTTTAAATTTACTTCCTCAGGAGAAATATATCATCCCAGCACCATATAGTGACCAGCCATAGGACCTTAACAGCTTGTAGGGTCACAGTCCTGAATGGAAGTGCAACCTTAGTGTGGATTAAGGCATAGAAAGCCCTTCCTACAGTCCGTTGCTATCGTCTGTGCTCCCTCACTGTTTCAGTTTTGGCTTTGTGTCTCCCATCAAAGTCCCTGCGCTGCCCTATGTGAAGAAGTCCTCAAGGCTGGGTCAGCAGTCTACGTTAATCTTACAGTGAGGTCTCCACTTCAGAGGAATCAAAAACGTCTGAGAGGTTTGCACAGAAGCCTGCCTGTGCAGATCATTACCTTGTAATGATAATGTAATAATTTCATGATTTTTCTTGCCCCAGAGCCAAGTTCAAGGTGGCCTTCTAAGCGTCACTAGAGGGACTGTAAACAGACAGTTGCGCAACTGAACTGCTCCGTGGAGGTTGTTTGCTTTCTTGATTCATAGCAGAAGCATGAGCCCTCACCCAAGGACCTTCTGGCCACATCCAACAGGCAGAATCAAATCCAGAGTGAGCAGTCACCTATGATTTAATGAATCACTTTGGTTTTTGATGTGTTATCTGAAAAAAAAACAGTAATTAATGATAGCATTTTTCTCATTGTCTTTGAAACCAGGAATTAGTTACCAAACCAATATGTCTAGTGCTGTTTGAGCCATACAGCTTCAAAAGGTCATGTTCTGGCACCATGTGAGTCTCTCAGAGGTCCCGTATCACACTTGAAGTCCTGTACAGATACCTTGGATGTCTTTGGGAATATCAAAGGGCACTAAGCAGCCACATTTAAGCAACATAAATATGTTGTAGACATGTACCTCAGCCAGTCAGCATGGGCTCTTCTTATGACCAGTGGGAGGTACTACACAGTTTTAGGGCACAAGACATCTGATAAATATGTCTTCTGGATGAGATAGACTGCATGTTTTGTTCATATGTTTCTGTGCAGTTTAGGGTGTCTAGGCTAGCTGTAAATGGCTAAATTATAGATGATTTCCACTCCAAATAACCCAGGTTCTTTTTTTTTTCTTTATGTAGTAATAAAAATGGAAGTAAGGCCTCACAAATTCTGATGGAGAGGGAGAAAATAGTTTTCCCAAAGAAATCATGAGAATGCTTCCCAAGAATGTGATGATGTTTCCAAGACAAGAAAAAAAAAAGAAAAGGAAAAACCTAAGGAGGAACACAAACTCCTTATTTCAAGAAGAACCTCACTGGGCTTGTCCATATAGAGCAAATTGTTCTGTATTGTCGTGGGGTTTCTATTTTAGTCCCAAGGCTAAGCACCCCTTAAGACCAAGTCCCATACTGGATAGATGGTGACCTAAATTAAGACAACAGTTACAGAGGGTAACATACAAGGCTCAATATGCAGGCAGTAATCATAGAATCATAGAATAGTTAGAGTTGGAAAGGACCTTAAGATCATCCAGTTCCAACCCCCCTGCCGTGAGCAGGGACACCTCACACTAAACCATGTTACCCAAGACTAGGTTTAGTGTGAACAAGGCAAGCTAATATTTACTAGTCCAAGGTCTGTTTCATGTAGGGTCAGAACTTGAACACAGGACTCCTTCATGCTGGTCTAATTTTCCTAGTGAAATGACTTGTCTTCATCTTCACAGGGACACATGGGCTTGGCACTGTACCGTGTAGGATCTTTTTTTCAGCTAGATGTGAAATCTGAAGCAGGATTTATTGGCAATTTCATAGGGCTGTTTGGGGTATCTTAATTTTTTGTCTTTTTTTTTTCTTTTTTTTTTTTAATAGGCAGACTCTTTGGGGCTTGAAAAATCAACACTTGGAAACACTGCTCTTTGAATTAAGTTATTAACTGCTAAATCCATTTAAACCAAGTCTGCTTCCTATTTTTTCCATTTCCAAATATAAAATATGTCACCGTTTTGTCTTGTGTGTTAAGCTGTTAGATCAATATCTGAATAATTAAATGCAGCAGGACAATGAACAGTTTAATTAGCTTTGAGGTTTTCAGAGTATTAGCTCTTAAAACTAAGTAGGAAAATTGGCTTGCTCAGAGCCCTTTTATTTATAAATTGAAACTTGGCAAAAGTACAGATCTAAGTTTATTATGCATTTGGACTGTGCAAGACAGAGCTGCTAGGGAAAATGTTACTATATCCAGACCCCAGCATCAATTTTTGTTTATATTAATTGCATGCACTATAGTCTCGCAACATCTGTGAACATCTTGATGAGGTTCTGAGGTACCAGGACCCTTTTGGAGCCTTTTGACACCAAGGTTTGATTTCGACTAAACTTTTAGTATGGAAAATTAGAAAAACACAACCCCAAGGCCG
Organism: Psittacus erithacus; assembly: GCA_009867235.2. Taxonomy (NCBI): domain Eukaryota; kingdom Metazoa; phylum Chordata; class Aves; order Psittaciformes; family Psittacidae; genus Psittacus; species Psittacus erithacus. The sequence goes on from WYDI02005945.1 coordinate 5,936, forward strand.
GTTGAGGACCCTTTGCAGGGGTCTGTACTCGATCAGGAGAGGGATTTGACCTGGAGATGGCACTGTGGTAAGGCCGATTGTGTCTGCAGTTATCCTAAGGCGGCGAGGTAGTTTTCTGCCCTGGTATTTAAGCAGCTAAAACACATCTACACATCATACCTGTGGGCAAGGGTTAACAAAGATCTTCTTCTTTGTCATCTTATTTTCACTTCTGTTTCGCTTCTATTTGCATTTTCTTCCGTGCAAGTGAATACAAGCACACATTTTGAAAGCAGATTAAAACACCCTGATAAAGCAGTTCATGAATCTATGCATCCAGTACAAGAAGTGGAAACTAAAGGGGTGGGGAACAAGAAAGATTTTAATCTTTTTCAAAATAAGTTCGGAGTCACAAACACTCATTTTGTTGACTGTGTTTGCAGAAGGAAAAGATAGGATATACTGATTCCTGCTAGCAAAAATGTTTTCCCGTGTATTGCTTCACAGGTGTACTGTTTCATACCAAGGAAGTCTGGCTAAATGTACACCTGGGATAAACATCAGATAAGACTGAAGAATAGAAATAAGGCAAATCCAGATAAAAGGCTGTGTGGCCTGCGGTCAAAGATTACAGTCTTGAAATAGGTCTGATCCAGATACTTAATCAGAAAATTTCCAACTCAAGGAAAGGCACAGATTTTGGATTATTTTCGTCAGATCTCATCCAGATATACACACTACATGGATCTAAAGCCAAATGAAAGCCATATAAGCTCACATACCAGCTAATAATTTCCCCAGGTTCAGGCTTCGTGAGAAGACAGCCTTAAGATTTTTATACTTCTTTTCTTAAACATGGTGGTTATGGTAGATTTTTAAAAAGTCTGTGTCTACATGTCCTGCTTAATTTCTGATTAGGTAAGGATAATATCTTTAGGTTTTATTAGTGTTTGCAAAATTGGTAGTAGTGATCTAATTTGGAATAGTAATATGAATTTAAATTGAATCTAAATATCTATAGGTCTTCATTAAGTGTCAGCAAGGCTCTCAAAGCTGTCTAAATAGCACTGATGGTCACTTGGGATCAGGAAGATGCAAGAACTTCTTAAATCCCAATTTAGCCTTCCCATGCCTCATGCAAGCTGTAGATTTGGTCCTTATGGAAAGAAAGAGTTCAGATTACCCAGATTTCTCAAGGATAGCCCACACTCAAATTTGTAGCTTTTTTGAGCCAAATCTCAGTGGATTCCAGATTTTTTTCAAACTGGCCTTAGTAGATATATTAAAAGGAAAAACCTGTATGTAGGAACACTTGGAATCATCAGCACAGGCCAGAAAGCAGCAGCCCAACATTAGACAAAAAGGCGCTTGCTGTTTCTAACTCAGAATCAAAGTCTTTTATTAATCTTCTGTTGATCCCAGAGGTGCCCACAACACTTCACTATCACAAAGCCCAAGAAAATATTTCATTGTCACTTCATTATTTTGGGGTTCTTTTTTTAACAGAATTGACCATGAGGTTAGATACACAGAACCAAACACAGTTAATTCAGAATAATAGAATTGTTGTGCTTAATGAAACAAAATTATAGTGGAAATAAAGAGTTCCAGATGAATCAATTGTTTTTTATCCCTGTGGACTAAAAGAAAAACAAATCTAAGCAAACACTGTGGATTTTATCCTTAACTGAACTTAACTTTGTCTTCACTGTACTGTGTAATAATTTGGTCACAATCACACAAAACTTACCATTTTATGTAAAGAAATGTCTGCCATTAACTTTTGTATGGCATATTTTTGAGGCTATATGAATGCATTTTTAAGGATAAGGAAAAAGCCCTTAGTCTGCTCTTGCGGTTCTTCACACCCAAAGGCACAAATGAAGGAAGGGGAAAGGATTATTGCAGTTAGACAAGCTAGGAGCAGCCAGGAAATGAAGAAATAAAGGTAGGCTTCATCTCAACCAGCATCAACCCACTAGAATTTTGGTGTTTGCTTTAATGCCATTGTCCTATACAGTGACCTTTGGCAGGATTTGCAGTAGCATTCATCCCTGCTAAGCAGGGGTGTATGAGGAGGGGAGGTGGGACACCCTCATCAGGTGCCCCTTTTGCCCCTCCACACAGAAAAAGCCAAGATAGATCTATAAGACTTGGCATCTAACTTCTGGCTGTCTCCTGCCCCAAGTGGGAATCACGGTGCGCTGGAACAGTGCTCACTGCTGTGAACAGCCACCTTGTTTAACATATGCGTCCTCCATCTCAGCTGAACCCCATCGAGACCTGGTGGTGTCTGAGCCTCTGGTCTGACAGCCATAAAGTACCAATAAGATCTTGCTCACACTAAATATCCTGATTGTCAAATGTTCAGGAGACATGCAAAAGCAGACTATGCTCAGCATCTTAGAGAGCAATTGTAAGCAGATGGTGGACATGTTTCTCTCTTGCTAAATGGAAGAGGACAGCTTCTTAGGCTTGACCAAACGTGTATGACCCATCAGGGCTGCCAAGGGGATTGAAACCACCTGACCCTAAGCAAGGAGCAAAGAAGGGTTAGGCATGCTCTGCAAAAGGTGGAGGCAGAGCACATAATATTTCAGCAGCTATGAAATATATGACAAAGTGTGTTACCTACTGACAGGTCCAGAGCACAGGGATGCAAAAGGACCCTGAGCTCCTGCTGCAGAGGTGTACCAAAAGCCCAGAGAGCTGGCATCATTCCAGCTGCTTCCCCTCAGTTTTTTTGCATGCTGACCTGTGTAGGCAGTGAGACAGTAGATGTGAATGGCAGAAACACTTCTCAGCTCATCTGGTTTACCTCTTTGACAAGGTAGACTTATTCCCTCCATTTTCTGCATGGAGACATGGAGACAGTCAGCTCTGTGAGGAAGCACCATTTCCAGTCACAGCTTACAAAAGGTTCCTCTTGTGCATCTCAACAGCACAGCTGGTGTGAAGAAGAAAACTAGGTATCTGTGAAAAAACCATGGTTCTGGGTTACAAGATATATAAGTGTCAACTCTCCAACCCCAACTTGCCAAATATTGTTCTCTGCAACTGCACAGAAGCCCCATTCAAGCACAAGTCTTTGTTTGCTTATTTATTAAGTACATATGTTTTATGGAGTCTATGATCTGCAGAAAACATTCCAGCTTTTGGACCCAAGGGCAAAATCTTTCTTTTCAATCTGCACAGCTGATCGTTTTGCTGATATTTTGCTCTTCCTAAGGGATTTCCGTGCAGTGAGAGAAAGAGAAACATCAGAGCTCAAATGCACCAGGTGTAACTGAAAGGAAAAGCCTGCTTTGTTGTCTTCCTTATTGCTTTCCTCAGCAAAAGGAGAAATGCAAAAAGGAAAATGAAATAGAAAATATTGCTAAGATTTATCAGACTGACTGTTTTGAACTAAACCTGGTGGCTTTTTGCAGTATGATGTCAGCATTAGCAGGACTCCATAGCTCAGCAAGGGAATGGAGATACTTCTCTCACACTCAACTTATGCATTTGCTGTGAGAAAGAGCAACATTTTGGAAAAGGCTTCCTTTCCACTCTTTAGATGTGTGTGATCTTGGATCACCCCTCTAGTTTCTCTTCCTTTTTTTTTCACCAAGTTTAGTCATTTCCAATAAGGTTCATGAAGGGTTTCTGCTTTTGAAGGTCCCAAATGGCTTAAATCACTCCTAGCACAAATGCATTCTCTATTGTGGAAACTGAAACCTGCCACACCATAAGGTGATCTGTATATTAGAACCAGATATCCCTTCACATCTGCATTTCCTAGCAGAGATGTGGTATGTTTTGAGTTAGCCTACTTTTAGAGTGGTTCATCAGATAGAGGTATAGATATAAATACTGCTAAAGGGCTGGTGTTTGCCAAGCTTTTGCAAGGATGCTGGCTGGGAAGAGGAGAATGTGTAGACAAGAGGTACTTTCCTTTGCAAAAATCACATCACCTACCCAAAGTACGATGACAGGGCACTTTTTCTTCCTACTATCTGAGGAAACTGCTGACCATTGCCAGATGAATTTTAGGGGCTTGGGTACTTCAGGTTGGATCCATGCTGACCCCATCCACTAAAACTAAAAACAAATGGCATGACATGGCATAGGTCTGCAGATTACATGCTCTTCCATTCCAAAACAGAGTGGTCTGATATTTACCAGGAGCAGACCATGAACTCTGTTTTCTTATAAATGCACTGACATGGTCTGGAAGGGGACTGATAGGCCAAAATCTGCCAGAAATGAAGTTTGCAGTGAAGAGTATAAACAGACATTTACCTAAACCTATGACATGATCCTGTTTAGCATGCCTATACATGCTCAGCCAAGAAAATCAAGTCATATGAAGCTTTTGAGCAGGACAAGGTGTGCTGGTTTTAGCTGGGATGGACTTAATTTCAACCTGAGCTGGTTTTGGTGACCAGTAACTCCACATAATACACCATCTCTCCTTGTCCTGAGTGACTACCATAACAGATGGAGCACAAAGTCATGGACTACATGAAATCTATGGGCATTTTGTGGACATTTTACGCAGGTGATCCATAAACTAGGGAAATTATGTCTATTATATCAAAGGATGGAAAGGATGGTGGTGTGTAATGAGAATGTATTGGATAGTGTGGGACCTAAGAATGACATAAATCATATGCAGTAAGGGGTGGAGAATGTGCTGGGTTTGGCTGGAGTAGATTTAATTTTCTTCATAATAGCTAGTACGAAGCTATGTTTTGGATTTGTGCTGGAAACAGGATTGGTAATTCATGCATGGTTTAGTTACTGCCTAACAGCACTTACACAAAGTTGAGGCCTTTTCTGCTCCTCATCCTACCCCACCAGTGAGTAGGCTGAACGTGCACAAGAGGCTGGGAGGGGAGACAGCCCAACACAGTGGGGGGCACAGATGACTCCAACTGATCCAAGGTATATTCCACCTCGTATGATATCATGCTTGATATAGAAACATGGAGGAAGAAGAAGGAAAAGGGGAATGATCAGAGTGATGGCTTTTGTCATCCCAAGTAACTGTTCCTCATGCTGGAGCCCTGATTTCCTGAAAATGGCTGAACATCTGCCTGACCATGGGAAGTGGTTAATGAATTCCTTGTTTTGCTTTGCTTGTGCATGTGGCTTTTGCTTTACCTGTTAAACTGTCCATCTCCAACTGAGTGTCTTCTTCTTATAAAATTCAGTTGACTGAATCTTCTCTGCAGAGATGCCCTTCATCCATCTGCGCTCTGGTATGTATTGCCATGAAGGGGCAAGAAAGCTCCCCCAAGACCAGAGAGCCTGATGGAGACACGCAAAGTGATTCAGCTGGCTTTTCATATGAAAATTAGCCCTTGAATATGTGGACAATATTGGCTAGATATGCTTTATCTTTAACAGCAGCACAGAATGAAAAGGTTAGATGTAGAGATCTCAATTTAGTTTGATTAATTTCCACCCCCCTAGTAGATGTGGGAAGAGAAATCTGAGTGAGAGAAGAAGATAAAAGGGACATTGCTACCTCTTCCTACTTAGTTGGAAGGGCATTGTGCTGTGATGTACATTCAGGTTTCCTTGCCCATCTCTCCAGTACTGCCTCCATTTAAATCAAGACTTTTGTTTCCTCTGGGTAAGACATGGATTTACAAAGTGTGATATGGAAATTTTCCTGCTGCAAGTCCACTTATTGCTCCAATTTCAGATAATTGCAGTGTAGATTTTATTATTCATAGCCAGAGGCCTTTGCAGATTTCTGGGTTGACTTCTCATGTCCTCTCAAGGGCAGAATGTGGGCTGCGGTGTTCAGGTTTCATGAGGAATTACTGTGGGAACTGGCTCACACCGCCCTAACACAACTCAAGGAGTTTGTGAAGTCAAAGGGGAATCTTGTGAGAAGGAGCTGATATAGTTGGGTTTCCTGCACAGCCCAACTGAGATCCCAGGGAAGATAGCACATCTCAGTGCTGCTTGGCGAGAGAAAGCAGAGCTTTACCACGAAGTTCACTCAGTGTTTGACCCAGCCTTCCTACTGCTTCAGGGTTTTCTAGGACTAATCAGACTTGATAACAAAATAATTCAGAACAAGAAACTGAATGCATTTGGGGTTTCCATGGACTTGCATTAGGATCCAAGTTCATTACTGTATTAATTTTGACTAGGTCCAGTCCTTTCTAAAGGCATTTCAACACTACTTTTATGCTATGTGAAAATGTAATTCTTGTATACCATAATAAAGATATTCATATGTATGTAACTGTATATAACTCCAGATATGTATCTTCACATATGCTGGAGCATTGCAAAACCATTTATAATGCATTACAGAACCATTTGAAAATTGCATTCATCCCAAGATTTTAATGACTCACATTAACTTCTTATAGATTTATAACAATTATTTCTGCACTGACTAAAATAAAATCACGCTTTTACATTTGTATATAAATCATTGGTGACAGAGGGTTGGAGGGTGGAATTTATATCCCTCACTCAAACAGGATTTGCAAAAGTATCATTTCCACATGACGATGAAAAACATTTGATCTAATGGCAGTTTTAAAGCTTGTCCTCCTTAATGATAAGTAAATTATGACTCAGTGGAAAGGAAATGCTGTTTTCTATCTATGCAGAGCTCACTTGCTTCTTATTAATGTAACTCACAAATATAGGTGATTTCTTAATATAATGAAGGTCCATGTCATTTTTACAAGTTTTCTTTAACTTTTCCCTTATAATGCACACAGTTTGAATCATTTTACTATCAAAGTACAAAAGCTAGTATAATTCTTACCTCATTATTATTTGGGGGCCGACTTTTATCCATGCATCAATTTTCCTTTCACACGACTGTAAAAATACAAAAGATGTTTTGTACTGGAAGTTCTTAATACTTTCTTTGATTGAATTTGGCTCTGTCCTGGAATTAATCTAAAACTCCTAAGCCAACCAGATTTAAGAGGGTATGAGGTTTTTACTAAGTGTACTAAGCTCCAACTGTTTTTGAAGTTTGATCTAAGAATCTGATGTATCAATACATGCAAAATATCATTACAGTCCTTGACAATGGTTTAATGCTCCCCTAAAGTCATTCAAGATTGGATGAGGGAAGGAAGCAGCATCTTAAAAAAACTTCAGTTCAGAATCCTTAACATCAAGTTCTGACAGAAAATCTTCAGATTCATATTGTAGGTACATATAGACTAGAGATAAAACCTACCTTCTTAATTAAAAAATAGTTTGCTTTTCTTATCTTGCATAACACAAAAAATCAACTGCTAAATGTTATTTCAGCATTTAAACAGTTATATTCTGTTGTGGTAGTGCAATATATTTTTTTCCCTTAGATTTTTTTTTTTTTTTTAGACAAAATCAAGAGCTGTGTGCAGTGTTTCATTTCAGGAGAACTTCATTTTCTGAGGGGAAATAATTCCAAAAGTGTTATAGATAGCAGGTTAATATTAGCTCTGAAAAAATCACTGGTTTTTACTGTCTCTCTATTTTCCAACTTGATTGTTAACAGAACAAAATATCCATGGTTAGGTCTGGTAAGGATCTCTTTCCATAACGTTCTTTTGTCTGTATAACAATAATAAAAGCTTTATTGGCACCTATTTCACATGACATCCATAATTCTCCTGTGGCTGACCCTAACCAGTACCAATAAAACCACACATTCTCTCACTGTGCACACAAAAACCCCCTCCACAATCATGTTAAAATTGTGTAAGGAAATCAATGCCGAAGACCTTTCTGCAATAGTCACTTTAAAATAGGAGTGTATTGTAATTGTTAGCTCATTTCAGGAGGGACTACCTTTTCTTAAAGGTACCATTTAATTTGAAATGATCCATCTACAGTCATACAAGTAATAAGTATTTCTGAAAGGGCTCTGGAATTTTAACACATTGGGATAGGTACTCCCCAAAATCTTTCTCAAAGTGTTTAATTCATTAATATATTCACTTACTCAAGGATATTTCTCAGTTTCATAATTTATCATAGGTTTAAATACTCCTCACTTAGCAAGAAAACAGCACTTAAGGGTGCGATTCATGCTCCCAATTGTATGACATGTATAACGAGCAATAAATAAGCATCACGGGCAGTCAGGACACGCTACAGGCTGAAAGTTTCCATCCAAAGCACTTAGTGACTATCTGTGAATAATTAATACATCCATGGGAATCAGTGTGCAGCGTCCTTGAAAGAAGAAAACAGTTCTCTGCCAGTATCACTGGTGGTGAAGAATAGAGCAGGGTTGTGTTTATAGAGATAATTTACCGGAGAGAAAACCCAAACAAACAAACAAACAAACAACCCCAAACCATAATTATCAGTTTCTGTTTCGCCACCCTTGGGGACCCCTCAAAATTTACTGCAAATTTAGAAATTAATTACACAAAGTTTTGCTGCATTCAACCCATAATTGACCACTATTGTGATTGTTATATAACCCATATTTGAAGGGGCTTAGAGTTTTCTACCCGCAGAAAAAAGCAGTTCCCACTGCCGTGTTGCCCTTGTCCTTTACTGGTTCGCTGCTGGAAAGGCCACCCAAAATAGGGTACCCCCCTGAGATACGCAAAGACCCTCACCGAGCCTTGAAGGGGGGTCTGTGAAGGACACCCCTCTGAAACGTCCCCTCTTCTTCCCCCAGGAAGTCCCAGGGGGATGTGTCCTTTTCTACCCCGGGTCCTGCTCCGCGACTTTCTGAGAGCAGCGGACCCGGAGCAGAGACCTGGCAAGTTCCATGCAGGGATGAGAGGTGCCCAGGAGGGAGAGGTTTGGGCGACTGATTCGGGAGCTGAGCAGACCCCTTCACCCAGCCCTCCGCTCGGGGAGAAGAAAGATGTTACACAGGGGTTTAGAGGCACTGAAACATCTTCTTGCTGGTTTTTATGTTCGCTTTTTCAGTAGGTACCAAACGGTCCCACCGCTACCTCCACTCCTCCGAAGGAGCCTTGGACCCAAAAAGCAAACGCTGCTTTGCATCTGCCTTGCATCTGGCTCCCGACTGTTTACTGAAGATGAGAATACGGTCTTTACTTGGTTTATTTTTATAACTAAACCGAACCTGGCTGAAAATTTGGTTTTATTCACAAATATATACATACATATCTATATATCTTAAGATATCAACCAGAGGCAGATGATGGCCAAGAATTCCTTACCCGCAGCGATGCCGTCGGATCTGTTAGGAGGGTGACAGGAACAGAGTGATCTGTTCAGGACCGTTGTTTCGCTGTGGAAAGGGGAGAGGCGATTCCCCTGTCCAGAGCCCCGCCGCTGCCTGCTGCAAGAGGGGTTAAACGCGTCCCGCAGAGATCCGGCTCCCAGCGCCTGTGGGCCCGTCGGTGCGGAGGAGCAGAGGTTAGGCAGGGAGCGCTCAAGCCTGCCTTTCATTTCGCTTCCAGTTTACTACACACTGTGGCAGTGCTGGTGAGGGGGGAGCCAGGGGAGGTATCAAACACCAGCAGGGTAATTGTATTCACATTGCAGGCGGGCCTGCTCCGTGCGAGAGGTGTGAGGACAGCGGAGGGAGCAGCCGGCCCGGCTTTACTGCGGCTTTTGTCACACTCTGGCTGCTCTTGTCACCCCCACGGACACATTTTCGGCCCTCAGTCTGCTGATCTCCGGAGCCCGACCTGGCCCATCCCGTGCTTCGCACCTTCACCGAGCAAACACTGCCAAAGTCTCGGGAGCCGTCGGAGGTGGTGAGGAGGACTATTACACAGGCATCCCAGGTCAGTGGTAGACACAGTCTGGGAACCAGAGCTGCTCAGCGGTAAAGACCCCATCGGCAGCTCCCCGGAGCTCCAGCCCCTCCCAGAGCTGGCCGGAGCCAGAAGTGTCTATGAAGCTTTGGGTAAAAACATATATCCGGGAAAGAAACAGAGCCTGAGACGGGAAACAATAAGGGGCCCGCAACCCATAGTCTAAATCTGGTGTCAAAGCCACCGTTGCTCCTTTCTGACCAGGGGAAGCAGGCAGGAGCTGGATGCCCACCGAAAGCCTCTCCACTCAGCTGCCTGCGAAAAGCAGAGGTTTCTCGTGCCTCAAAGGGGTGGCTGTGGGAAAAAAGGCGGCGCGGAAAGGAGACGTCCTGCCGGGACGGCCCAGGCCCGGCGGGGGATTCCCTGGGGTGATGACGATGCCCTCGGCACAAGGGACTCCCCCGCGCAGCCTTACCCCTGAGTAAGTGACACCGAAAGGAGTTAGGAGAGGGGCCAGGGATGAATTTCTGACATTAAATTACGAAAATACAATCCCCGGCTGCTTTTTCTGCTTCCTACACGGAGCACTGCTGGGTGGCTGCCGGGAGACATCCAGTAAACACACGCCTTGTCCCTCCTCCTCCTCACAGAGAGTAATAAGCACGAAGTGTTAGTAGTCAAGTCACTATAGCAATGTAAATGGTACGTAAACATAACTACAAGCTTAAAATAATACCCCGTACTCGAGAACATGCACGTACATGTATTTGCAGGTGTAGAATTATACTTACCCTGATTCGGCGTTTCAGGAATATGTCCGAGTGTACATGACTTTGCACAAACACTGTTCTGCATTACTGCGCCCAGACAGTTATACGTTATGCTAAAGAAATACTGAGAAATAAAAACGAGAGCAAATTTATTTTTATGAATTTTATTATATTATTTCCAAGTGGAAAGCAAAAAATATAACACAAGTTGCATGCCCACGCTGTAAGAACACTTTATAAAACATGGGTACTGGATACACGCATATCACTTGCACGTTGTATATAGAACGTATGGAAGTAACCAGGGTCCACGTTTTTCTCTTTATTCCGGAAAGCACACATCTATTTTCTGAGTCTGTCAAGCAGAATTGACGGTTTATGGAAGCTGAAGACATCTCGGTCAAACTCGTATTTCCTACCCAGTAACAAGTACCAAGGTGCGCAGAGCATGGAAGCGATGTTTGTTAACACCGCTCCTGCGCAACAGGTGACGAATGCCCTTCCGCTCTGTTTGGAACTCACCGGACTACTGTCGGGCTCTTCCCAGGTAAGACTGAAAGCCAAAACATGCCGCCCTATACTCCTGCTTTTCCAGAGTCCCTTTCAGAGCTCTGTTTGCACCTTTCTGGAGTGTTTGGAAGAGGAATTATTCCTTTTTCCTCTATTTACTTATTTACACATATAAATTTAAAATTTCTTTCTTTCTTTCTTTTTTCCTTCCTTTACTAAATAGGCCCTGACCTCAGAGGTCCTCACCGCCACCTGGGAAAGGAAACGACCACTCTGCACCGGGGGCACCGGCTTCGCACCAGGCTGCGCCCTGGCCCCGCCGCACACTCCCGCTGGGCAGCAATCGGTGCCCTCTCTCCAGAGGGGAAGGGGAGGTGGGGCTTGGGAAAATGGTGCTTCTCCAGGAGTTCCGTAAAGGGGAACAAGTAGGGGTATGCCGGCAGAGGAGGCAGAGCAGAGCGGGAGGAAAAAGCTGACCGGCAAATGGACATCGCAAGGACATCTGTGTACTCACCCAAACCTCTACTGGTCTCCGGCGTGCACTCTGGATCCACTCGTCCCTTTACAAACCTGGTTTACCTGATCCCAAGGAAAAAAGCAGAGGAAAACCCTCCTGCCCCAGCGCTCTGCAGCGAGGAGGAGATTTGTGGAATTGCGGGGGGTCCCTGTGTCGAGGCGGGAGTATCCAGAAGTCTCGGGAAAAGGGGGGCAGGCAGAGAGCGGCTTTTGGCTTCCCATGAGGTAGAATTACAGTAGAAATAATAATAAAAAAGGTGGGGATTCGGAGGGGTAACGCCAGAAATTTTGGGCTGGGTGCTGGAGCAGGCAGTGCAGCGCCGCTCCCTCCTGCCAGGGCTTCATGGACGGACCCGGCTTCGATGTGCGGGGGCTGTCTCTTTCCGAAAAAACTACACAGGCATAATAGACGCATATATACGAAAGTACATATATATATATGCATATATATGTATATATATAAAGTAGAAGGTTAAATGTCACCAATTGGGCCTCGAGACACGCTGTAGCCGAGAGCCCCCCTGCCCTCCTGCACCAGACACCCTCCGCTCCAGCTGCTGGACAGTCCGCGGCCGCGGATACTCCGGCTCCCGGGGATCCATCTACCTACCCTCCAAGGTTCAAGCGCCCCAACCCAGGGTCTCTGGGTGGGGGAACCTCACAGCTTCGCAGCGGCGGATGCCGGGTTCTGCGAGCGGCGGAGGGCGCATCTCCCCCGTCCATCGCCGCCGCCGCGAGCATGGAAGCGCTCGACGGGGGCTGGAGGGGGGGATCATTATTATTAATTATATTAATATAACGGCGGTGTCCGCAGCTCGGATTGGCTAGCTGGACTGCTCACTGAGCCTTCTACAACCAATGGAAGAGCCGGGAAGTGGAGCTGCCAAGCCCTCCCATTGCCCCCCCCCCAAACACTGCTGCCCCCACCCCCCCGCCCCCCGGCTCCGGGATTTGCTCCCTAATTGACCTAAATAAGGAGCTCGTGAGTGACAGCCCCACGGCGGCGCGCGCTCCCCCCGCACCGCACACGCACACTCACACTCACACGCATCGGCCCCGCCGCGCTCCGCGCATCCCCGCGGACACCTCCCCCCCTCCCCCCCATTCCTTGGCCGCTGCGCTCCACCCATCCCAGGATTCCCCCTCTCGCGCCCAGCGTTTAACTCGCGTGACATTTTTATTTCGTTATTAGCGTTTTCGCGCAGAATCTGGCGCCTCCGATGGGTTGTCGGGCTGCTTTTTCTTTTTTTTTTCCTTCCCTGTTCCCTTCCCCGCCTCCCCCTCCCCCCTCCCCTCGTAGCTTGCAGGAAATGATGGCAAA